>CAUYSK010101095.1:0-25305 GCA_963575035.1 Avahi laniger
GGAGTGCTATTCAGCTTTAAGAAACAGTGGTGATATAGCACCTCTTATATACTCCTGAAAAGGGCTAGAACACATTCTGCTAAGCGAGGTATCCCAAGAATGGAAAAACAAGCACCACATGTACTCACCATTAAATTGGTATTAACGGATCAACACATAAGTGCATACATAAGAATAACATCTATTGGATGTTGGGCAGGGGGGAGTGGAGAGGGAGGAGGAGGGAGGAGGGGACGGGTGCATACATACACAAAGAGTGCAATGTGCACCACCCAAAGGATGGACATATTTGACTTAGGGGGCGAGGGAGGACAAGGCAACATACATAACCTCAACATCTGTACCCCTATGATATGCTGGAATAAAAAAAAATAAAAAAGAATAAAATTTACTGGATGTCGGCCGGGGGGAGAGGGAAGGAGTGAGGGGAAGGAGAGGTCTGGTATATGCATACACAAAGAGTGCGATGCACACCATCCGGGAGATGGACGTGCTTGAAGTTTGGACTTGGGGTGGAGGGGGACAAGGGCAACATACGTAACCTAATCATCTGTACCCCCATAATATGCTGAAATTAAAAAAAAAGATATTTAAAAATCAAAAGGATTCTAAGGGGCTATTATGAACACTTAGAGGCAAATTGAATAACCTACAAGAAATAAATAAAATTCTAGGAACAACAGATTAAATGCAATCCCTACCAAAATTCAATGGCATTCTTCACAGATAATGGAAAAAAAATCTAAAATATGTGTGGAACCACGAAGACCCTAAACAGCTAAAGCAATCTTGAGAAACAAAAACAAAGTTGGGGACATTACATTTTCTGATTTTAATTATATCCCAAAGTTACAGAAATAAACACAATATGGGTATGGCATAAAAAGAGACACATGGAAGAACATAGAGAGCCTAGAAATAAATCTAAGCATATATGGCCAAGTAATTTTTTACAATGACATCAAGAGAACACAATGGGTAACAGACTGTCTCTTCAATAAATGGTACCAAAAAAACTGGATGTCCACATGCAAAAGAGTAGAAGATTTAAATCTGTTACCCAGAGTGAGTTGATTTTTGTGAGAGGTGAAAGGTGTGCATCCTGGTTCAGTCTTCTACATGTGGCTATCCAGTTTTCCCAGCACCGTTTATTGAATAAACATTCTTTTCCCCAGTGTATGTTTTTGTCTGCTTTGTCAAAGATTAGACGGCTATATGTGGATGATTTTATATCTGGGTTCTCAGTTCTGTTCCACTGGTATTTTACACTGTACAGGAATAAACTCAAATAAAAACATCTGATATTATAAAACACCTTAAAGAAAATATTGAGAAAATCTTCTTGATATTAGTTTCAGAAATGATTTTTTCTTTTTTTTTTCTTTCTTTTTGATTTGACACCAAAAGCACTGACAACAATAGCAAAAATATACAACTGGGACTACATAAAACTGAAAAGGATATGCTTAGCAAAGGTGTTTTAGACTGTTTGTGCTGCTTTAACAGATTAGCAGAGCCTGAATAACCTATACACAGTAGAAATTTATTTCTCACTGTTTTAGAGACTGTGAAATCTACAATCAAGGCATGGGCAGGTTTGATGTTTGTGAGGGCTGCTTTCTGATTTCAGTGTGGTACCTATTACTCCATCCTTCAGAGGATACACTATGTGCTCACATGGAAGATGGTATGGATGAGCAAAAAGGGCCTAGATAGTTTACTTCAATCTCTTAATAAGGTTGAAAATAACACTCATGAGGTTGTGACTTAGTCACTTCCTAAAGGACCCCCTCTTAATATTATCACATTGTGGTTTAAATCTTAACACATTATTTTTGGTTGGAAGCGTATTCAGATGATACCATTCTGCCCCCAAATTTATGTCCTTATCATATGCAAATACATTCATTCCATCCCTGTATCCCCTAAAGTGTTAATTTGTTCCAGCATCAGCCAAAAGCCTGAGGTCCAAAGTCTTATCCACATCAGATATGGGTAAGAATGTAGGTATGATTCATCCTGAGACAAACTATACTCCAGCTCTGAACCCATGAAACCTCACAAGTTATTCACTTCCAAAAGACAACTATGGAAAAGGAATGCTATAGACACCTCATTCCAAAATTGATAAATGACAAGAAAAAATGAGTCAGAGGTTCCTAGTATAAGTCTAAAATCCTCCGGAGAAATACTAAATCTTAAAGTTTGAAAATAACCTTCTGTAACTACATGTCCTGCCTTCTACACACTGGGGCAGATATTGGCCCTGCAAATGTCAGAGCAGCCTGGCTACCAGGGCTTCTCTGGGCACAGTTCCACAACATCTTTGAGGGCTTGGAATTGGGTACCTATGACTTTTCTAGGCTAAAATTACACACTGTGCCTTTAAAATTCTGGAGTCTCAGGAATGGTCCTATCCCTATACCTCCACTAAACATTATGCATTCTCCGCAGTGACTCTGACTTCATACCTCTGTTTGGAATTATTCTACTGAGGACAGCTTGTGGTAGCTGTGCCCCACTGGCAGCTCTCTGCTTGGGCCCTGAGATTCTCCAGATATCCTTTGAAATCTAGGTAGAGATAGTGATGATTCCACAGGTCAGACACTCTGTGTGCCTGCACCATGGTGGACATTGCCAAGGGTCACCACTTGCATTCTCTGGAGAAGCATCCCAAACTACACTTGGGCCCATTTGAGACACAGATTTGAGGCAGCACTGAGAAGTTATCACTAATGTTCCGCAAGTGCCTGCCCTGGTTCTCTCAGTTGAAACTCTTCTACCCTCAAGACTTGGAAATCTGGACTTGTGATGAGAGTGCAGTGGTAATAATATTTGAAATGTCTTTGGGCCATTTTACCTTTGTCTTAATGAATAACATCAAGTTTCTTTCTATTCATACTAATCTCCTTATCAAATGGTAGCTTGGCTACGCCTTTGGTATTCTCTCCCAAATGCACTTTTTTGTTCTTCAAAATCTGGCCAAGCTAAATTTTTTCCAAATATTTAAATTCTGAATTCTTTTTAATTATAAATTCTGTCTTTAATTCATTCTTTTCACATTTTTCTTTAATCAAGAGAAGCCATGCAGCTCCTTCAATTCTTTACTTAGGCATTTGTTTTGCCCAGTATCATAGTTTATGCTTATATGTTCTGCCTTCCGTAAAACAGTAGGCCACAAACATAATTAAGCCAAGTTTTGTGTGCTCTTTTGCTTTTTGTTTTTTGGGTTTTTTTTGCCACTTTATAACAAAGATAGGCTTTCCTCTAGTTTTCAATAAGATATTCTTTTGGCAGGGGGGAGGGAGGGGCAGAGTCCTGCTGGAGTGCAGTGGCATTATCATAGCTCCTTGCAACCTCAGAGTCCTGGGCTCAAGCAATCCTCCTGGATCAGCCCCCTGAGTAACTGGGACTACAGGCATACCCCACCACACCCAACTAATTTTTCATTTTTAGTAGAGACAGGGTGTTGTTGCTGCTCAGGCTGGTCTCGAATTTCTGAGCTCAAGCAATCCTCCCATCTCAGCCTCCCAGAGAGCTAGGATTACAGCTGTGAGACACCATGCCCAGCTGAAATTGTTTATTTCTGTCTGAGAGTTCATCAGAATGGTCTTCACTGTACGTATTCCTACTAACATTCTGATCACAAATATTTAGATAATCTCTAAGAAGGTGTAGGCTCTATCTATATCCTCCTTTTCTTCTAAGCCCTCACTATTATAAAATCATCTTTTATGGTCCAACCTCTACCCATTACCCAGTTGCAAGGGAACTTCTGCATTCTTAGGTATTTGTTATAGCAACACTCCATTTCTCAGTACCAAATTCTGTCTTTGTTTGTGGTACTATTATAGAATGCCACATACTGGGTAATCTATAAACAATAGAAATTTATTTCTCTTGGTTCTGGAGGTGAAAAGTACAAGATCAAGGCAAAGAAAGTTTGGTGAAGACCACTTTTTTATTCCAAGACAGTGCCTTGTTGCTGCATCTTTTGTAGGAGAGGCACATTGTGTCTTTACATAGTGGAAGAGATGGAAGAGCAAATAGGGACTAAATAGTTTTTTCAAATGATTTATAAGACCACTAATCTCATTCTTAATGTTTGCTTTCTCAACTTAATCAACCCCTTAGGCCCAATTTCTTACTACTATCGCATTGAGGTTTAAATTCCATCACATGATTTTTGGGGGGACTTATTCAGACCATAGCAGAATGAAATAGTCAAAAGAATGAAAAGCCACATGCAGTTTGGGAGATAATTTTGCAAAAATGTATCTGACAAGGTATAATATCCAAATTATCTAAGGACCTCACAAAACTAAAAAAATGAACAAAGAACTTGAACACATTTTTCCAAAGATGATATAAAAATGGCCAGGATGTATATGAAAGGTGCCTAACACTATTCATCAAGGAAATGCAAATTAAAACCACAGTAAACTATAACCTCACACTTTTTAGGGTAGCTATTATGAAAAGAGAAGAGATAACTTGTGTTGTAGATGGGTATGCAGAAAAGGGAACCTAAGTTAGTACAGCCATAATAGAACACAGTATGGAGATTCTTCACAGATTAAAAATAGAAATACTGTACAATCCACAAAACTCTTTTCTGGGTATATGTGAGAAGGACATGAAATCAGCGCCTTATAGAGATTTCTGAGATATCAGCACCCCTCTGTTCATTGAAGAATTATTCAAAATATCCAATGTATGGGAACAATCTAAGATCTATTGACGGATGAGTGGAAAAAGAAAGTAAGAGATACTGATGAGATATATGTGTATACATATACATATGCATACATGTACATGTATACATACATATACACAGAGTGGAATATTATTCACCCTTTGAAAACAAGTTCCTATCATTTGTGTGACACAATGGATGAATCTGGAGGGCATAATGCTAAGTGAAATAGGCCAGACACAGAAAGCAAAATACTTCATGATCTCATTTCTATGTGGAATATAGGAAAGAAACAAAAGTAAGTTAATACATAGAGAATAAAGTGATGATTATCTGTGGCATGGGCACAGGGAGGAAATAGATAGACATCAAAGGGTGCCAAATGTAGAAAGCAAATTAAATAAGTCTAGAGATACGAAGTGCAGTATGAGGACTCTAGTTATAACATTGTACTGGAAATTTGACAAAAGAGTATGTTATAGGAGGTCTTAACATAAAAAGGGGGTGACTATGCAAGATAATTAATATGTTAATTTCCTTGACTGTAGTAACCATTTCACTATTATAAGTATATAAACCTCATGTTGTATAATTTAAATATATATAATGATACACACTCAAATATAAACAAAAATTTTGAAAGTAAAGTCTTTGTCAAGTAATTCTGATTTCTGTGTTTAATTAGGAACAGTTTCTGGAGATTTATCTTCTTCTTTTGAATAGGCCATATTTTCCTGTTTCTTTGCATATACATTTTGCAGTTTTGTTGAAAATTGGACACTTGGGAGTAGGGAGCAATCAGTTCTCTTAATCACTATTGACTGGCCCTGAGCACTAACTATCATGGTGTCAAGGCTTAAGGTCTTCTCAGGCCATTTGCAGGAATGTGTCTTCTCTAGGCCTATTCATAATCTTTTTTCTCTCCAACTCCCCCATGGCTAGTTTTAAATGTCTTATTTTCTTAAGAGTCTCACTCCTGTTTTTTCATAGGGCATTAGTTGTTTTATATATTCCTCTCTCAGTAATCTCTTGCACACAGGCATCTACATGTCTGCATTCACACAATTTTTATATGCCACAGCACTTTTCATTTCTTTTATTGACTCCCGGCCTGACATCCAGATTACCAATGCATCCATTCCTGTCTGAGCTCTGGGTTAGGCAAGACAGAAAACAGTCTCTTGAGCAGCTTTCCCAGAGGCCATATATTGCAAACAATTTTCATTCTTTTCTTTCAATCCTGAGTGAGGAACAAGGGATGGGTGATTTCCTCCCAACCACTTGGGGCTAACATTGAAAGGGTGTGGAATAGGGCAAGCAAAATTATGGTGAACTTCTTACTATTGTGAGTATGGTTTTTTCTTTGATTGTGTGTTTGCTTAGTTCCTGTAAATCTTTGATTGGTTTCTAGCACTTTTACAAAGGTATTATAATAAGTTTGTTGTTTCTTTGGTATTGCCGTGGGAGTCTGGAGTTCCTAGTCTGTCACTATGTTGACATAACTTCAGTCTTCTAGTATTTTATTCAATTAAATATAGTGGAAACTGTGATTGAGTTGTATTCAGTAAATATCTTCTTCAGCCTTATGTTCCTTCCCCTTTCTTATAGTCTTTACACCAGATTTCCTTAAATAATTAAATACGGCATGATTTATTTCCTCACCAAAGTCTCCAGACTCTCCAGTCTCTCGAACTTCATTTCTTCTCACATTTTGTGTACTTGAGTTTTACTCATTCAGATTTCAATTCATGTATTAGTTTAATAGCTTTTTGCATTTCATTATTATTCCTTATTATAGCATTGGAGATTATAGCCTATAATTTTTAACATTTATTAATAATTTACAAATATATTAGTTAAATATCTTTGAGGATTATTGTAAAGCTTAAATTACTGCAGTAGTGCCTTTGACATAGTAAGTAAAAATGAAGAAAGATAGGAAATAAGTGGGAGTAGCCAAGGAATTATAGGCAATGGCTATTTGTTGAGATCTTTATGAGAACCTTTTTAATAAGTTTGGCTCAGCTACTGAGAACAAAATTTTGTCTTCCTCCTCCTCCTCCCCCCTCTCCCCCTCCTCCTTCTCCTCCTCCTTCCCCCTCCTGCTCCCCCTTCTTCTCTTCCTCCTCCCCCTACCCCTTCTTGTCTCTTTCCTCTTCCCTTTCTTCTTCCTCTTTCCTCTCCTTCTCCCCAATTCTCTCCCCTTCTCACTTCTCTTCACTCCTCCTCTGTGTCCTTATATAGTAAGTACCTGGAAGTCTTCTTATGACTGACTCCAGATACATAAATTATTACTTCTAGTCATGTGAGTATGTTGATGATGGAAGAATGAGAGGTCCAATAGCTTAACTGAAATCTTCTTGATACTACTCCCAAAGTTATTGTGGTCTGAAGGAATAGAAATGAAATGGATCTGACATGCATTATTTTATCTCTTAAGCATTTTATAGTATACCTCCCTATAAGATTTTTAAAGCATAGGTTTCAGTAATTATACAGAATTACTTAGATACTGTTATTTTCCTTTTCCTGCCATCTTATCTCATACATAGTTATTTAATGCACTTTTGTATTTTTCATATACTTTTGAATTTTCCCAAATACCTCTTAAATGAATCTAACCATAACTCCTTCTGTCTTCTTTACAAAGACTTTTTTAAAAGTAAATTCCCTACTACTTAGTTTTTTCTTAATGAAAACACTCTTTTTTTATTCGTGCTCTAAAAGAATAAGTGTCTCTGCATTTTTATTTTCTTCCTCCTCCCCTCCTTCCTTTTCCTCCTTCTCCTTCTTACTTCTACTTTTTTCTTTTCCTTCTAATCCTTCACTTTCCTTCTTCTTCCCCTTCCCTTTCCTTCTTTGTTTTCTTGGTCCTCTCTTCCTCCTCCTCCTCCTCCCCATTTTCTTCTTTCTTTCCTTTTACAGTGAAGCCATCTTAAACTCATCCTGAGATTGAAAAGGAAGTACTAAATTTGCTAGATAGAATGATAGAATGAACCTGGATCCTCTGTAAAATCATGAAGCTGCCTTACCTGTTACCTCATGATTCATATTATATGAAATATACATTTATTTATATACAATTTGATTTTAGGTTTTCTATTTTGTTCAGCAGAAATTAACCCTAATATTACAGTTCATTCCAGCATTGGAAAGTTCATTAGGGAAAAGACTGGTTTTCCTCATATTTATATGTTTAGCATATAGCACACTCCTTTTGAAAGGTTTATACATATTTATTGAATTGTAGCTCTTTGCTCCAGATTGTCATTGAAGGGAAGCCAAGTAATTTGTCTTCAGATAATTTTCTATAAATTTACAACGTAAGTATTTCTGAGTAGAGTGATATTGATGGGTTCATGTAGTTATGTGAATAAATATATGAATGAAATATGCCATTGTTTTGTGTACTTATAGCTTATTTTAAATAATTATTAATATTTCAATAACTTCCTTTTATGCTAGATCATATATTTCCATCTGATTATTTTTAATTCATAAGTAGTGTGTGGGATGTAAATAATGCTGCATGGTAGAACAAAACAGATTACTTTTTACAAAGTATGTAATAGCTTTTCCTATTCAAAAAATGAAGGTCAATACTCAACTAAAGAATCAAATTTTATTTAATTTTAAAATCACCTTTAAGTTGGCTGAATTCTTATGTATAACACTCTAAGGAAGGCAGTTATCTCACAACTACCTCTTATGATGTCAGACATTCTATATCCTATAATTTCAATCTCAACTTTCATAGCTACTCTCCTAGAACCCTATCTTGCATTCACAACCACTGGAGCCAACATGAGAGCTCCACTTTTCTTTTGCCGGTTTTGGGGATTGTTTCTTCACTGCTGTGGTGGTAAGTTACAGATACTTGGGATTTTTTTTTTTTCTTCTCAAGTCTCCTTACTAAGACTTATTTGTCATAGTTAATTTCTTTAAAATATTTTCCTCTCTTTCCTCTTTGTTATTTCTTTCATTTCCCATTTTTTCTTCATGCTTCCTTTTCACCTTACTGTACATTTTGGTCACCATTTTCTTTAACCTTTCTCATTCTTCTGTGTATTCTCCTCTTTCCTTCTTCATAAAACAGAAAAAAATATATATAAGATGACAAATCTCATTGATCATTCAACACATATTGTTTTTCATGTTATATTTACCTCTTCCCCTTCCTATCTGGCCCTTTGTAGTACCTAACTCTCAAAAGCAGTGGTTAAACTCATTGACCCCAACGATTATCCCATTGTCAACATCCAGCAACATTTCATGGCTAGTGTCCATGGCTGAAACCTGCCAGGGCATTATCCTGAGTCCGTGGTGGATCCTCTCCACAGCAAGCTGTCTGACTAAATTGTAAGTATAGCTAGAGCCATGAGAATGGAATCATACTTATGTATACTATTTTATCTGCTTCATCATTATTAACTATATTTGCAGTGGAATTTTATGAATTGAATTTTATGAATTGATCTTCTTTAGAAAATACTGTGGTATGAAGCTGGAAGCTTTAAAAGTCAAACACTATTTAATGAATATAGTAGAATATCAGTACACAGGAATATAAAGTGGAAATTTGTTGAAATTCATTGCTAAGTAAGCAAGACCTATGCTTGAAAACATTTCAGCCTTAAGTGAAATTTAATGAAATTTTTTTCTCACTCTAATTTTATTATATTTTTCTTCATCTCTCTGTTCTATTAGGAAACATTTGCACTCTGACATTTCAGGAGTTTTTGACCAAGAAGGTATTTTACTTGGCCATAAAATCTGCCTGCACCCCAGTTTTAATCCAAAAGTTGGAACAGATCCAGACAAAGGAGACATAGGAATGGTCCTCCTCCAATACCCTATAAGAAAGGAAGATATGACACTTTCTCACACTTACAACATCTTCTGGAAGAGCTGTTATAACTGCCAGTACAGACACTGCAGGGTATACCAATATCAGAGTAAGCCACAAATGTCATATTTTCCTATATTATTAATGTAGTTAGAAGATTGATGAGGATAGTTATATTAAAAAGGAAATTAATGGGAAAATAAAATAGGAAGTTTTAAAAAATCTTGTAAATAATTGAATCCATGTTACTCTACTTTAATTGAGTAAAAATGGAAGTAAAGTGAATCTATCAAGCATTAATATTTTTCCATATTCTATTATTTGGTTTAAGAGATACTTGGGAAAATTCAAGAGTATATGAAAAAATACAAAAGTGTATTAAATAAGTATATATGAGATAACGTGGAAGGAAAGGAGAAACAATCAGTAATTCTGTATAATGATTGAAAACTAAAAATCTTGGCAGGGCACAATGGCTCACGCCTGTAATTCTAGCTCTCTGGGAGGCCGAGGCGGGCAGATTGTTTGAGCTTAGGAGTTCGAGACCAGCCTGAACAAGAGAGAGACCCCATCTTTAGTAAAATTAGAAAGAAATTAATTGGACAACTAAAAATATATAGAAAAAATTAGCCAGGCATGGTGGCGCATGCCTGTAGTCCCAGCTACTCGGGAGGCTGAGGCAGGAAGATCGCTTGAGCCCAGGAGTCTGAGGTTGCTGTGAGCTGAGATGATGCCACGGCACTCTAGCCTGGGCAACACAGTGAGACTCTGTCTCAAAAAAAAAAAAAAAAAAAACTAAAAATCTTAGAGGGAGGTGTGCTATAAAATGCTTAAGAGACAGAATAATGCATCTCGGATCCCTCTCATTTCTATTCCTTCAGATCACAATAACTTTGGGAGTAGTATCAAGAAGATTTCTGTTAAGCTATTGGACCTCTCACTCTGCCATCATCAACATACTCACATGACTAGAAGTAATAATTTATGTATCTGGACTCAGACACAAGAAGACTGCTTGGTACTTACTATATAAGGGCAAAATTAGTATGGGAGGTTGTATGAATATATGTAAATATTGATAAAAATGCAGAGAAATTTATTCTTTAGAGCACAAATAAATAAGGTAGGAATGTTTTCATTAAGAAAAATATTGAGAAGTAGGCAATTTATTTGAAAGTCTTTGCAAAAAATGGGAAGACAGAAAGAGTTATTGTTAGATTCTTAGATTGGATTGTTAGAATAAAAATAGCATACAATTGTGGCTGGGCAAAAAGGCTCACACACCATGGCTCACAATCCTAGCTTTTTGGGAGGCCAATGCAGGAGGATCATTTAAGGCTAGAAGTTCCAGACCAGCATGGGCAACTTAGTGAGATTCCATCTCTTGAAAAGAAAAAGAAAAAGAAATATATGTATAATAATTCCATTAAATGAATGTTAATTTAGTATTTATGAAAAATGGAAATCTATAGTTATAAGGGGTAATTATCTATTAATCCTGAGAATACAAAAGTGACATAACAAAATTTGTCAGGAAAAACACATGCCTACCAATATCTATTTTTAAAAATAATATTGTACCATTTTTTAAAGCTTAACCTGTGGTACATTTTGGAGAGTGTAATATTTAGGTAATAAAACAGGTATAATTTAAGATGATAAGAATAGCTAGAAGGAATTTTAAGGCAAAATAGAAATAGAAGTAGAAAATGTAAAAGTAAGCCATTTGAAATTTGCAAATTTGTGAGTATAGCAGATTGGAATTCATGATGGAGAAGAAATATGAAACCATTTCAGTGTTCTTTCCTAACATTTCTAGAACGTTTTTAAAGCCCAAAGTACCAAAAAAAAAAATCTTAAAATAATATTTGAAATTGAGAGAGTAACCATACAAAGAGGGAACTGAAATCTGTTAAACTCCTAAAAGAAATAGGCTTCATCCCTGCTCTCAGAAAATCTCACCCAAACCCTAGTGATTACTGGGATTATTATTTGATAATAAATAAATCATGTGTATAGTATAAAGCAATAATTCAGTACAATATAACATTGCTAGTATTCTGACAAAAATTTCTATCATAAACAATATGAATACAATGAAGATATGTTAGTTGTTACTATATATTGACTTGAAGCTTAAACTGGATTTTGGAAGAAAAGTTGTCGTTCCTTATAGGTATAAGCCATATAAAAGTAGGAAGAACATTTAATGAATAGGTAATATTTGGGCAGTAAGACCTTTTAGAGAATGTTGGTAAGAGACATACAGAAAAATTAGAACAGAAAAGCTAGGGCCATATTATTAAGTTATGATATATGGACTTGATCATTTAATCAGTGTGAGTTACAAAAAGATTTTAAGGCATATATGCCATATTTTAGAAGAAAAACATTTTCTGTTCTGGAAGTTGGTATGCAAGATGATTTCTTTTAACTGTTAAAATTTAAAGAATCAATGTTAGGATTCTGTTAAACAGTTTAGTAAAGAACATTTAGACTCTTCACATTTCACCTTAATGGCCTAGTATACAGTGCAAAAACAATGAGTCATTCATTAATTAAATATTGAATGCATAAACATTGATTTTGGTACTGTGCTTTTATCAGTTCAAAAAGTATATAATTATCCTTATCCTCAAAAAGTTTACTTTTTGACAAGCAATAGGCACCAAATAAAAAAGTAAAATGTTCAGTGGTAAAACATACTTCAAGGAAATGATAAGTGATAGAAAGATGTTGAAAATGTTCTTTTAAAATTGCAGGCCTTTAAAAAAATAAATAAAATTGCAGGCCTTTAAAAAATGCTCTATTTAAGCAACGGCTTCAAGCCCTTGGGGAATCAATCATTCATAGAAGACTACTATTGAAAAAATTTTGAGATTAGAGTAAAGCAAATATTCATACTATGATCGGGGGCAAAAGAACAAAGGAAAATTATTAGATGAAATGAGAGATAAAGCCTTTGGGCTTTTACCCTGAGTATCATTTTGGCTTCTATGAGGAAAACAGCTCTGAGCTGCAGGTGGGCATGAGAGGAAAGCTGAGAGACCATACAAGAAATGCTGATGGTTTGAACAGGAGTAATGACAGAGGAGGTGATGACAGGCACAATTATTGCATATGATTGTACAAGCTGTGCTCTGTCGAAAAATACTCAGCTAAGGGGATAAGTGATATCCAGATACAGATGCTCAATATGCAGGGACTTTTTTACTATTTAGAAGTTTCATTTAAATCACTTCTAGGATTTGGTTCCCTCTTTTAACCAGAGTTATAATTATTTATGTCTAAGGGTTATATTCTGGAACTTCTGAAGTACACCCCATGTAGTATTTGTTACTGTCTATCATATCATATGAAATTTACATGTGGTAGAGAAATATATAAATCTCATATTGTAACATACTTATAAATTATATAAGCTATATGCTTAATTTATAAATGTGTTATGTATAAACATACACAATATATGTATTTATGTAACCTATAACTCATAAATATGTATTTATGTGTAATTTTACATATATATTTTTTAATATATGTCTACTACATATGTCCATCAACCTATATATCTCATATACACACACACACACATATATATATATATATATACACACACACACATATACACACATACATGGATTATTTTTGTTTTCTCATTCAGGTACAGCAAGGTAGTCCTGTTTTCTGTCTCTTTGGCAGTCACTGGGAACTGGTAGGCCTGGTCAGTGGAAACTCAGTGGCCTGTTATGACCCTATTCTTGTCATCAAAACAGCCCCATACATATCGTGGATGAGATGGCTTGTCAAGGCATTCCAGAAGCCACTGGATCCTATTTTTTCCCTACCCTGCAATTTTCCTCCTGGAGTAGACCATGGTCCACAAAATAGGCTTAGCCCTAGCACGGGCTCTGTCCTTTTCGCCTCTCACCAATTCTCTATACAATCATGGAGAGGAAGATTAGGCACTTCCCCACTGAACAGACAGCGACGGGATCCTCCTTCAGTAATTTCTCATTCAAATAACAGAGTCGTCTTTCCTGGCAATAGACAGATATACTTTCAAAGTAGTCAACTCTCCTTGGCTAGCAAATTCCCAGTGGTACCATCCTGGACCTCTCCTGTTAACAAACCATGGGATCCTTTTGCTATAGCTGAATCCTGCAGTATCCCAGTAGCTGATACTTTTCAATCTTCGATTCTTTCTGGATTCAAAAACTCTCAAAAAGCTGATGTATCTATACCCTGGGACTTTCCTCAGAGAAATGCAATGCAATATCAGCATCAAACTATGACTGACTCAGTAAGATTGTGGATTAAACCATTAGCTGATACAACTGCGCTTCATACTGTACCATTATTCAATGCTGGTGGTGGATCATGGGTTCTGTTTTCAAGTGACATAGATGGACCCCAATTTTCTTCTGAGATTAATACTGTTAAGTCTCAAGTTCAATCTAGTGAAGGTCCTTCTAATGTTCAACTGGTAGGTAGACCATGGCTAGAAATTATTCCTGATGTTGGGACTTGGACACAATTTGTACCTTATAAAACAGGAATAGTGATGAAGATTCAATCTAGTGAAGCAGGCATTAGAACTCAACTAAACCATGTAGTGGGTAGAGTGAATACTGTTGTTAATACAGTAACTTCTAATGTACATCCATGGGTCCCTTTAATAGTTAATAAAATTGAATTATGGGCTCACTCTATATTCAATAAAGAAGGATCCCACTACCCTGCAGTGACCCATACTTTGAAACCATTGTTTCAGCCAGTCTTGAATATATTTGGAACTCAAGAACCTATAGAAAACACAAATGGATACTGGATTTTCCCTGAATCTAAATCAACTCAGTTTTGGACTTCCTTTACACTTACTACGCCTTTCTCCTGGGCTCAATCTTCTGATGATATCACTAGATCTTGGACCCAATACAAAGCTAATATGATCAGTCCCTCAAATCAAATGAATAGAATTAATCCACTCAGTAAGCATGAGGCTATTTTACTCAAACCCCAGATGCTGGCTAATGATAAAACATGGCTCTTGGTCCATCCTGTTAAAAATGTAATTGAGCCCTTGATTCGCTTTCAACTTGATACTGTCAGACCCTGGACTCAGTCAGAAGCAGATATAATCCAAACCTGGATCCAGCCAGAATCCCAATCAGAAAAACTGTTGACTCAGGCAGAAGCCGTTACGAATAGATCATGGTTACATGCTACAACTAAAAGAATAAGACCCCAGATTCAACCTAAATTTAGACTATTCAGACTCAGAACCCAGACTGGAGAAGGTAAAGGTAAATACTTGACCCAGCCAGAAGCAGTTACTGTTAGATCCTGGGCCCAAACTGAAATTGAAACAATCATACTCTGGAACCAGCCTGAATCTGATACAGTCACAGATTTGTTCTTGGCTAAATTGGATCAAATGAAAACAAGAATCCAGCTAGACTTTAAAACTGCGCATGCCTGGACCCAGCCTGACATTGATATAATCAGACTTTGGACTCTGTCTGAAGTTGGTAACATCCAACCATGGACAAAGCCTGAAATACTTACATTCAGAACTTGGACACAGTCTGAAGTTAATACAGTCACACCCTGGACAAAGCTTGAAGCTGATGCAGTCAGACTTTGGTTCCAGATACAAACTAATGCAATAAGAACTTGGAGCAAACCTGAATCTCAAGCCATCCTTTCCTGGTCTGAGAGTGCAGCTGACACAGTCAGATCTTGGTTCCGTACACAAATGGATTCACTCAAACCTTGGATTGAGACAGAAATTCAAACAATTCACCCCTGGACCCAATCTGAAGGTGATATAGCCCAACCTTGGACTCAGACCGAGGCTGATACTGTAAAACCTTGGTTCCAGACTGAAAAAGAAACAGTCACACAATTGACAAAGACAGTAACTCAGACAGCTCATCACTGGATACAATATGAAAGTGAAATAGTCAGACCCTGGAACCAACCTGTGGCTGATAAGTTAAGAACTTGGATACAACATGAAACTCATAAAATTATGCCTTGGGATAAGCTTGAAGAAGATAAAATTAAATTCTTGATCCAGCCTGAAGCTCACACATTGAGATCCTGGATTCAGGCAGACATTGATATAATCAACCCTTGGGTACAAAATGAAGCTAGTACATTAACACCATGGATTCAGGAAGAGTCTGTAAAATTAAATCCCTGGACACAGTTTGAAACTGATCCAGTCACATTGTGGACCCATGCAAAAATTCCAGAAGTAAATCCCTGGGCAATGCCTGAAACTGACATAGTCACACTGTGGCCCCAGACTGAAACTCCAACAGTATATCATTGGGCACAGATGTTAGCTGATATAGTTACAACATGGACAAAGGCTGAATTTCAAAAATTAAAGCCCTGGAGAGAATCTGAAACTGAATTAATCACATCATGGACTCCTGCTGAATCTTCAGCAGTGACTCTGTGGACACAGGCTATATTGGATACAATCACATTGTGGACTCAAGATGAATTGCCAGCTTTAATTTCCTTGACAGAGTCTGTACCTGATTCAGTCACACCACGGACCCAGAATGTATTTCCAGAAATGAATCCTCAGGCTGGACTGCTAACAATAAATCCCTGGACAAAAATTTTACATAATATAGTCACACCATGGCTGCAACCTGAATCTCCAGCAGTAAATACATTTGATACATTGTCATTGTGGACACAGGCTGATTTGCCCTGGACACAGATTGGTTCTGACATAATCACACTGTGGACCCAGTCTGAGTCTCCAGCAGGAAATCCATGGAATCAATTTGAAATTGATATAATCACACCAGTGACACACATTGAATCACCAGTAGTAAATTTATGGACATATCCTGTATCTGATACAGTCACTATGTATACCCACACTGAATCACCATTATTAGATCCATGGACACAGTATCAGTCTGAGACTGATATAGTCACAGTATCAATTCAGACTGAAGTAAGTTGGTGGACAGAGTCTGAAATTGATATATACACACCTTGGACCCAGGCTGAAACTCTGGCAGTAAATGCTTGGACTCAACCTGTGGCTGATACAGTCACACCATGGACTCATGATGAACCTTCAGCAGTGAACCCCTGGACAGAGACTGAGACTGATATAGTCACACAGTGGGACCTGGATGATTCTCTAGCAATCAATCTATGGACACAGACAATAACTGATGTAGACAAACTGTGGACCAAGGTTGAATTTCCAGAGTCTTGGACACAGTCTGCAGCTCATAGTGTCGCACCATGGATTCAGACAGAGTCTCCAGCAACAAATCCATGGACACAGTCTGTTTCTGATACAATCAAATCATGGACACAAGATGAATCTCCAGCTGTAAATATCTGGACAGAGGCTGTAACTTCTATAATCACAACGTGGACCAAGGCTGTATTTCCATGGACAAAGTCTGTAGCTGATAACATTACACTGTGGATCCAGGCTGAATTCACAGCATTTAATCCATGGTTACTGCCTTTGGCTGACACAATCACACCAGGGTCCCAGGATGAATCTTCAGCAGTAAACCTGTGGGCACAGCCTATGTCTGACATAATCACATTGTGGCCTCTGGATGAAACTCCACTAATAAATTTTTGGACATATCATTTGCCTGATACAGTCATACGATGGCCCCAAGCAGAATCTTCAGGAACAATTCACTGGACTGAGCTTGTACTTGACATGCTCACACTATGGACTCAGTCTGAATTTCTAACAGTAAAGTCCTGGATTCAGTCTATATCTGATACACATATATCAGGGACCCAGAATGAATCTCCAGAGGTAAAGTACTGGATACCGGCAATATCTGAAATAGTCACACTATGGAAAGAGACATCACCTCCACTAAATATCTGGACACAATATGAAACCTATGTGTTCACACAGTGGACCAGATCAGAATCCTCAGAAGTAAATCCCTGGACAAAGCTTGAAACAGATATTGTTACACTGTGGAACCAGGCTAATTCTGAAATCCTCAAACCCTGGACACATGCTATAGTTGATACAGTGACACCATTGACCATGGGTGTTTATCTAACAGTAATTCCATGGACACAATCTCAAACTGAAACAGTCACATCATGGACCCAGGCTCTATTGCCAGCAATAAATCCCTTACCAGTGGCTGTAACTGGTACAGTTGTACCATGGAACATGGTTGAAACTCTGTCAGTAAAGCCATGGACACAGCCTGAAACAGAAATAGTCGCAGAGTGGACTCAAAATGAGTCTCCTGCAGTAAATCCCTTGATACAACTTATATCTGATATAATAATTCTTTTCACCCAGGTTGTTAGTTCAGCAGGAAATCACTGGACACAGTCTGAAGCTGATACAGTCACACCATGGACCCAGGTGAAATCTCTAGAAATAAATGATTGGAAACAGGCAATATCTGAAACAATCACAACATGGGCCCAGGATGAATTTTCAGAAGTAAAAGTTTGGGCACATCCAGAGGCTGATACAGTCATACTGTGGCACCACGCTATATCTCCAGTAGTAATTCCTACAATGGAGGCTCTAGCTGATACATTCATGACATCAACACAGACAGAATCTCCAGCAATAAATCCCTGGATACAGCCTCTTCCTGATAAAGTCATATTGTGGACTCAGACTGAATATCTCTCAGTAAATACTTGGAACCAGGCTGAATTTCCAGCAGTAAATCCCAAGATACAGTCTGAATTTCCAACAGTAAATTTCTGGACAGAGTCTGAATGTTCATCCGAAAATCCGTGTATACAGGGTGAGACTGGTATAGTAGTCATACCATCGGTCCATGCTGAATCCCAAGCAGTAAATCCCTGGACATATCCTGTGTCTGATACAATCACACTGTGTATACAGCCTCTATCTCCATCATTAAATTCCTTTTTAGGAACTGAAAATCATATAGTAATAGCATGGACTAATACAGAACCTTTACTAATAAATCCCTGGACAAATGCTAAAGCTTCCATAACTATAACTTGTACCCAGGATGAATATCCAGCAGTAAATCCCTGGACACAACCTGCATCTGATATAATCATACTGTGGACCCAGGTTGAATCTCCAGCAGTCATCACGTCTACACAGCCTATATCTGGTACAGTTACACTGTGGATGCAGTTTGAGTCTCCAGCAGTAATCACTGGGACACAACCTGTATATGATACACTTATATCATGGATCCATGATAAATCTTCATCAGTAAATTCACAGACACAGACTGTAGCTTCCACAGAGCTACCATTGACTCAGGCTGTAGCTTCAGGCACAAAGACCTGGAAACAACCTGAATCACTTACCCAATGGACACAGTCTGGATATCCAATAGTGAATCTATGGACAGAGGCTATCGTTTACACAGTCACATTTTGGACCCAGGCTGACTATCCAGCAGTCAATACCTGGAGAGAAGCTGAAGCTTCTTCCACAGTTACATCTTGGAAACCAACTGACTCTCCTGTAAATTTAATCTCACCTGTAAATTCCTATACACAGAGTGAAACTTACATGGACACATTTGGGACTATGCTTAAAACTGAATTTAAGAAACCCTGGGCACAGCCTGAAGCTAATATATTTACAGTTTCATTACAGCCTCAAACTGATACTACTAAATCTATAATTCAAATGGAAAATCAAATGTCTATTCTGTGGACACATCCTGAAATTGAAAATATCAATACATGGACCATGCCTGAATTTGGGACACTCATGTCCTGGATAGTCCCTGTGCAACAAGCAGCCATACCATGGCCCAAGCCTAAAGATGTTATTAGCAGAACTTGGTTTAAAACTCAAACAAAAAGAATAAGACTTTGGACTCAGTCAGAATTTCAAACACACAATACATTTATTACACCATTTGGAGATGACACAATTGAGTTTTGGTACCAACATAAAACTCCTATAATCATATCATGGATCCAGTCTGAAACTGGTATATTCCATCCCTGGACCCAATCTGAGGTAGACATAGTGAGACCTTGGACCATTTCTGAAGCCAATAAAGTGAAACTATGGACCCAAAGTGAAACAGACACAGTCAACCCCTGGACCCAACATAAAACTAATACTATCAGACCTTTGGTGCAGACTGAATCTCAAGCAGTTAGGCCTTGGTCTCAGTCTTTATCAAATAGAGTCACAGTACTGACCCAGACTGAAATGCAAGCAAGAAAACACCTGACTATACCTGACATTAGTATTTTCAGCCCTTGGTTCCAGATTCAAAGTGATACAATAAGACAAGGGACTAAACTTGAATATCAAACAATCACTGCCTGGATTCAGCCAGATTGGCAAATAATAAACACCTGGAACCAGCCTAAAACTAATATAGTGAGAACCTGGGCCCAGTCTGAAGGTGATGTTGCCTATCCCTGGATTCATGCTGAAACCAATAAAGGCATACTCTGGACCCATTCTGAAATGGATAAAATAAAACCGTGGTCTCAGCCTGTATCTCAAGTAATTAGGACCTGGCCTATAGGTGATACAATCACATTTTGGTCACCAATACAAAATGATGCAATTTGGCTCTGGTCCAGACTTGATTCTCAAATGACACGTTCCTGGACCCAGTTTGAAATTAGTATAACCAACCCTTGGCCTCAGCATGAAGCTACTACAAGCAGATCATGGACTCAGTCTGAGATTGATCTCTGGATCCAGCCCAAAGCTTACAAAGTAATAGGATACTGGTTCCAGACCCAAATAAATTCAGTAAGTTCCTGGAACCAAGCTGAAATGGAAACAATCCAAACTTGGACCCAGACTATAAGACAAGTAGTAAAACCCCCAAACTTGACTGAAGTTCATACAGTCAGACCTTGGTTACAGACACAAAGTGATATATCTAGATCCTGGATTCATTCTGACACCAAGTCAGTCAGTCACTGGACCCAGACTGAAGCTCATATAGTTCAGCCTTGGGATCAGCAAAGAGTTGCTACAAATCAACCCTGGACCTATCCAGAAACCCAACCAGTCAGATCCTGGATCAAAATGGAAACTGACAAAGTTAAATCTTGGTTCCACATTAAGATGAATAAAGGCATACCATGGACCTATTCAGAATCTCAAATACCCAGTTCCTGGGTCCAGCCTGAAGTTGGTTTAGTTCATCCCTGGATCCAGCCTAAAACCCAATCTGTCAGACTTTCTCCCCAGTTTGAAACTTTTATAGGCAGGTCCTGGTCCCAAGTTGTATCTCAGGTATTCAAACCATTGATTTTGTTTGAAGGAAGAACACTCACATCCTGGACTCTGCCTGTAACCCAAGCAAACAGACCCTGGACCCAGCTTGAAGCTGCAATTGTTGCATCATTTGCTATTTTTACACCTGACCACATTGTAACCTGGATCCAACGTGAAACAGAAATAGTAAGACCTGGATCCCATTATAAAGCTGATATAACTTCATCATTTACTCCTCCTGAAGTTGAGTCACCTGGAGAAACCCTCTTAAGCAGACATTTTGTCTCCTGGTCTAAATATGTACCTTTTTTACCAGTAGAAACTATTTCTTCCCCAGATCAGTATTTTATAGCTTTGTCACCTGAGATACCTGCTACAGAAAGCCATGATAAAATCAATTCTCTTCAACCTACCCAGCTTGCAAACACTTGGAATCTTGGAAGAGTTAGTTACAAGAACTATGACAGCAAATTACAAATTATCAAGACAAAAGAATATCAAGATATCCTGTCTACCTCTCTTGTCTCTCTTTCTTCATTCTTTTCCTTTCTTATTTCTTGTTTTCTCCCTTCTCCATGTACATTGTACCCTTCTTGTTCAGTCTTTTCTTCTTGCACATTCCCTTCATCTTGCATTTTTCCATCTTGTTCCATTTTCTCTCCAGTGGACTTCTCTCTTCTCCTGCCGTTGGCCTCTTCTGACAGTCCCCTCCAAGAACTCTATTCCTCAAAATTTCATGAAGACACCATTCTTTCTCATATTCTTTCTTCCTTGAATGCTGCACCAGCCACACTTTTAGCAAAACAGTCTCCTGTGATGTCTGGATCTCAGTCTGCATGGAAGTCTAAGCATCAACCTGAACAACCACGTCTTGGGCATTCAGAAATCAATGTTTCCCTGGCCGAATGTCACCTACGTGTGATCTGGAAAGAGAGTCTCCAGGCTTTCTGGCTCTTCAAGACAGCTGTTATTTCTCATGAAACCACAGGCAAGTTTAGCATACTCATCTCTTTGAGTCATTATCCTCAGGTTCAAGGTTCTCTCTAAGATTAGAGATAATGTTCTCAAACTTTTGCAAGAACAAAAAAAGATCATTCTCTGAAATAGAGGAGGGAAATAAATAGTATAATATGTAAGATATATCTGATATTGATTAGAATTTCTTATTTTTGCCAGAAAGGGTTTGTGAGCTAAGTTTTATAAATGCAGTTCATTTCAGAGAACAGTACTCTAAAAACAGTCTTACTGCTTAGAAATGGTTTATTATTATTTCACTTGAGGAGAAAGTGGCCCATGGAGATGCTTCAAATTACCATTCCTAGGAAAATTGTGCAGACAGTTTTTGCTACTGTACCTAATTTTATAGGATTAATAACATAAATTTCTAAGTATTTCCCTAAAAAAGAAATATTGAATTTCCAAATATGTTCCCAAAAAATCTAAAAATAGATTAAAGAAACAGAAAGTGGTGACACTAATTTCACTCTGTCCCACATGTGGATTTCTTCTACAGAATGTGGATTACGCCCTGGCCTTGTCCCCCACTGTCCCAACTGCTGGGAGGCAGAAATGGGGGAATTCCCTTGGATGGTTTCTGTGCAACTCTCTTTCTCTCATTTCTGTGCTGGTTCTATACTGAATGAGCAGTGGATCCTTACTACAGCTAGATGTGCCAATTTCATGTAAGTCTGAGTAAGTCACTCCACGGTTAAGATATCATTAAAAAGTGATGAAAAATTAGAGATTGTTAACGGATATATTTCATTTAAACAAGTAGATATTCTTCCTTATCTATATAAATCAAATTTGATGGCATTTTCTTACATGCCATAATCACATCTGTTATATTTCCTTAGCTAAAGAAAGCATATTCCAATCCCCAGGTGAAAAAAATTTCTAGACTTTGGTCAAGAAATCTACCATTTTCTACTTTTCTTCCTTTTGATCATTATGTATCTCCAAATTAGTGTTTATCTGCTTTTCAGTAATAACTTCAGGATCCAGTACATTTTTATAAATTTAAAAAGTCTATTTTTATATAATTTTACCTTTGATGGGAAGTATGCTAAGTTTAAATCATAATAAGAACCACAGTTTTATTTTTTTGACTAGAAGCATATTCTCCCTTAAAACTCAATTTCTTCATATATAAAATAATAATATATAACTCAAAAGATTCTTTTGAATACATAATGTAATTTCTTATTTTTAACATAGTGTAAAGTAAAGCCATTAATATGAGCAAGAAAAACAAGAATCAGGGAGAAAGAGTACTGTCCAAAGCCTCACTCACATGTTACGAGATTTTTCAATTCCTTTCAAAATCTGTGTCACTAAATACTAAAAAAAAAAGGAAATATTAATTCATACAATAATTGAAGTTGCATATTTTCAACAAGATTGTCTGATGCATTGTAACATTTGCCTTCTCATTTCTGAAGGTGTACTAAGACATGTATTGGCAACATGTACAGAAGGGAATAGGAATAATGCTTTATTGCTAATCGGGGCTTCATCTGAATCTGATGACCTCCAAGGTTCTTTTCACATTGAAATGTATAAATAATAAAACTCTTGATAAATTTTCCCTCCAGAAAAAACTCAGAAGCCTTGGCTCTGGTCCAGGTTGGGCTTACTGATCTTCAGGACCCTGCCCAAGCTCAGACTGTCGGCATTCACCGTGCCATGCCCTACCTAGGCCCCAAGGGACCTCTAGGACCTGGGTTGATCTTCCTGAAGCAGCCACTACATTTTCAACCCCTGGTACTTCCTATCTGCCTGGAGGAGAGCCTGGAACAAAGGAGAAATATACAGCTGTATGATTGCTGGCTACCCAGTTGGTCCCTCATGAGAGGTGAGTAATAAAGAAGGTACTGGGATGGGACGGAATGTTATTTTTTCAATGACATTGAAAAAAGTGTAACATCCTCTCATGAATAACAGAAGATTTATCATTATCTTTCACTTTAGCCATATTACTCTCTCTAATCTAGGTTAAAGCTTAAAAAAATAAAATCCTTCTCTGTTTTCCATCAGGAAGTCCTGGAATTCTTCAAAAAAGGCATCTAAGCATCCTGCAAGTTAGCTCTTGTGCTCAATTTTGGCCCAAGTTGAATGAATTCACTTTCTGTGTGGAGGCCAAGAAAGCTATGGGGGAAGCTGGCTGTAAGGTGACAAGTTGAGGGAGTGATCATTGAACACCAAAATTTCTGACCCTCCTTCAAAATAGCGTTTGATATCTTATCCTTTGTTTCTTTTAGGGTGACTTGGGGGCACCCCTTGTATGCCATCTACAGCAAAAAGACACATGGGTGCAGGTGGGAATCTTGAGTCACTTTGATGAACATTGCACAAAGCCCTACGTCTTCAGCCAAGTGAGCCCTTTCCTTTTGTGGCTCCAGGGAGTTACACGGCCCAGCCATGCACCCTGGTCCCAGGAAGGGCCCATGACTACCTCTGCTTCCATCTCCCTTTCAGTCTCTACTTCTACGAATGCCTCAGCTTTTACCTCCACTCCTGCTTCTATTCGGCCAAACTTCATCTCTCTGCCACAGCCTCAGAGTAAGGATCAAAAAAATGGTAGTAAGGGAGATATGAGAAGGAAAAGAAGAGGAAAATGGAAATATAATAGGGAAGGAGGGAGAGAGAAAGCTCTTTTCTTGATAAATACATGAATGTTTATACCCACAAAATAATAGAAATCATTTCCTTATGGCTTACAAAGGCACTGCATACTTACTATGTTATTTAACTTTCATAATATCGCTATATGATGTAGATAACATCGTTATTATTTTAATTGCTTACTCTGAGATTAAAGAATTATATTCCACCAATCAAGTTTTTAGAAGCAAAAAAGGAACATGGCTTATGCTGAGACTCAAACTTCTTATTCTTCTAACACAAAATTCTTTCTTTACTGTAACACAGTGCCTTACATATATAATAGAATAATTTTAAGTTAAAAATATTTCGTTTTTGGCCGGGTAAGGTGGCTCACGCCTGTAATCCTAGCTCTCTGGGAGGCCGAGGCGGGCGGATTGTTTGAGCTCAGGAGTTTGAAACCAGCCTGAGCAAGAGCGAGACCCCGTCTCTACTAAAATTAGAAATTAATTGGACAACTAAAAATATATAGAAAAAATTATCCGGGCATGGTGGCGCATGCCTGTAGTCCCAGCTACTCGGGAGGCTGAGGCAGGAGAATCGCTTGAGCCCTGGAGTTTGATGTTGCTGTGAGCTAGGCTGATGCCAGGGCACTCTAGCCCGGGCAACAGAGTGAGACTCTGTTTCAAAAAAAAAAAAAGTCTAGTCTGGGCATAGTGGCTTATGCCTAGAATCTCAGCATTTTGGGAGGCTGAGGTGGAAGGATCACTTGAGACTAGGCATTCAAGACCAGCCTGGGCAACATAATGAGACCCTGTCTCTACAAAAAATTAACAAAAAGTTAGCTGGACATGGTGGTGCACACTTGTAGTCCCAGCTACTCAGGAGGCTGAGGTGAGAGGATCGCTTGAGACTGGGAGT
>CAUYSK010101101.1:0-41386 GCA_963575035.1 Avahi laniger
CAGAAATAAAATTTTGGCCAATACCTGTCCCTGTGACAGCCAATACATTGTAAAATGATATGGCAAATCCACACTGAATACCTCATTGTTCATCTGTAGCATGTTATCAGACTGGCAATGCCATGTTGCATTTGCGCAAACGTAGTCAACAATACTTACCACTTGTTGCAAAGTGTCACTTAAAATAGAAACTTTAGCATAGAGATTTTGCTGATATAAGAAGATACAATGAAAAGAAATGAGAGCATTTGGATCTGTTAATCATTTTTTTATATCTGTACAACAAACCCTTCATGTTTTCCTGTCATGGGAGGTATACCGTCTGTACATACACTCACGAAATTTACGAAAATCAATCCAAATTCGTGACATTTATTTTTAAAGTTGTTGAAGATATCTATTCTCCACGCTCTGTTGGCAAGAGTGTCCAAAGCAAGTAACTCTTCGTAGCAAAGAAAATCTTCTGTTATGACCTGAATGAAGTACAAAACCTGTGCCAAGTCAGTAGTATCAGTTGTTTCATCCAAAGTGATTGAATATTATATATTTTCCTTTTGAAGTATTACATGAGGTTGTTCTATTAAGTTGAAGGCTAATTCATGCTGCTGATCAGTTATGGTTCTCCTTGAAAGAGGTAGTTGTTTGTACTTTGAAATGTTATCAGAGTCTAAGCATCCTACAACTTCAACAATACATTATTTCACAATGTCTGCATCACTTGAATGGCTTCCCTTTTTTCCTGAGTATATAAGCTACTTTGTAAGTTGCTTCAGTGGCATTGTTTCCAGGTCTTATTGCTGCTCGAAAGAATTGTTTTTGCTTTTGCTTTACATCTTCTAATTTCTGCAATACACTCTTTCACACCTCTCCCTCTAATTTAAAATATCTGTGGTCCTTATGAGTGTTATAATACTGATGAGCATTGAATTTCTTTAATGCTGATATTGCAGTATCACAAAGCAAGCAAATCATCTTGTCTTCAGCAGAAACAAGACAATATTGCAACTCCCAATTCTCATTAAAAATCTGTTTTCTTCCTTCAGCATTCTCTTCTTTGGCATGATGGGCTGTTAAGCAGACAGAATTAAAAAATACTATTGAGCTGTGCAACTATTCACAAATTCCACTTTGAACAGAAATACAGTGCACCGCTGCCAAAATATGGTAACAGACTGGTGTCCTCAACCCCCATAAACTCTCGCCAACCAGTTTCGTGCAGTAGTGGTGCCAGTCAGGCGGGAGAAGTTAGAACTACATCGTGAGCATCGCAGCCATCAGTTTGGCCCTAGGGTTTACTAACGTTCTAACTGTGCTGGTCAATCTGGGAGGATTATTTTGTTGAAACTTACTTTATTTTTTGATATTTTAAATATATTCATTTTTAAATAAAATAAAATATAAAAGACAAAAATGTATTAATAAAAATAAAAAGGTTTGCTCTGTAAAATTTGGATTCAATCAAAAGTCTACACTTAAGGACCCAGAAGGCCAGATATGTCCTCAAGGTCACATGTTCCCCACCCCTGTCCTGGGCCATCAAACAAACCTCAACAAATTTCCAATGGAAGGGAATCAGATTAGATATCAATAAGAAAAAATTTTTAAATCTCCAAACATATGCAAACTTATACACCTCTAAATAATCCATGGGCCAAAAGAAAGTCTCAAGGGAAACAGAAACAAAATAATACGTAGAACAGAATGAAAATACAACATATCAAAATTTGTACAACACAAGCAAAGCAATGCTGAGAGAGAAATCATCACACCTATTGTATATATTAGAAAATAGGAAAGCTCTCAAATCAGTAACCTGAGCACCCAAATTAAGAACCTAGGAAAAGAAGAGTGAAATAAACTCAAAAGAGGCAGAAGGAATGCAATAATAGATTATAGAAATCAGTGAAATTTAAAAATGAAAAAATAGAGAAACTAAATGAAACAAAGAGCTAGTTCTTTGAAAAATCAATTCAATGACTCT
This sequence comes from Avahi laniger, assembly GCA_963575035.1. NCBI lineage: Eukaryota > Metazoa > Chordata > Mammalia > Primates > Indriidae > Avahi > Avahi laniger. The sequence goes on from CAUYSK010101101.1 coordinate 1,982, forward strand.
AAAGAGTGACAATAAAAAAAAAGACATAAGTTACCAATATCATAGAAGGAAAATATCGCTACAGACCCTAGAGAATACTAAGAACATCACCACACACATAAATTTGACAGCTTATGTCAAATAGACCAATTCTTCAATAAGCACAACCTGCCACAACTGACCCAATAGGAAATGTATAATCTGAAGCCCTTTAACTTTAAGGTAATTGAATTTATAATTTCTAAAACTTTCAAAGGACAAATCTCCAAACCTATATTTCACTATAACATTCTACTAAATATCTAAAGAAGAAGTAACACTAATCTTTTCTAGAAAATATATAAGAGGAAAGAACACTTCCTAATTCATTCTGTGAGGCTAGTGTTATTCTGACACCCAAGCCAGACAAAAACTGTACAAAAAAAAAAGAAAACCATAGAACAATATGCCTCACTAATACAGATACGAAAGTCTTTGCCAAATATTAGCAAAGAATATTCCCAATATTTAAAAGGAATTATACACCATGACCAAGTGCAATTTTTTTCCACCCAGGGATGTAAGGTTGGTTAGGGGTTCAAAACCAATCAATATAATCCCCCATTTTAACAGGGTAAAGTAAAAAAATTATGTAACCAGACCAATTAATGGAGACAGACATTTGAAAAATTTAACATTTATTTATGATTAAAGACTCTGAGAAAAATCAGAATAGAGGGGAATTTCCTCAAACTGATAAAGCTTATCTACAAAAAAATCTTATAGATAACATTATACATCATGGTGAAAGATAATGTTTTCCCTAAGATGGAGAAAAGGTGAGGATGTCTTCTCTTATCACTGTTATTCAACATAGCGTTGGAAATGTTAGAAGTTTAGCCAGTGCAATAAGATAAGAAAAGGAAATAAAATGCGTACAGATAGAAGGAAAGAAATAAAACTGTTCTTATTTTGAGATAATATGCTTGTGTACATGAAAAATCCTCAGGAATTTATAAAATACTCCTCAAACTAATAAGTAAGCTTAGCAAGGTGGCAGGACTTAAGATAAACACGAAAGCTAATTGTATTTTTAAATACTAACAATGAGCACAATGAAAATAAAAGATACAGTACAAGTTACAATCACTCAAAGTAAATTCAATACTTACGTGTAAATCTGACAAAGCATGTATGGGACTTGTGTCTGGAACACTGCACAATGGTGAAAAAAGGAATCAAAGAAGACTTAAATAGAGAGACATACAGTGATCATGGCTTGAAAGTATCGCATACTAAAGATGCTAGTTCTCTCCAAATTAATGTAGAGTTTTAACATTACTCTTACCAAACTCCCAGAATGAATTTTTTGTAGATATAGATGACCAAAGAAACTAATACACTTTTGTTTTTAAAAAATGAAGAAGAAAATGAGAGGAATCAGTCACTCTGATTTCAAGACTTACATAATCAAGACTGTGGTTTGGTGAAGGGGAAGACACAGAGATCACAGGAAAAGAAGAGAGACTCAGAAATATACCCACCCAAACCACCCAAATTTGGCTGAGTTTTGACAAAAGTACAACATTTTGACAAAAGTGGAAAAGTTTTAAGTTTTGACAAAAGTGAAAAAACAATTCGATGCAGAAAAGATAGATTTTTCAGCAAATGGTTTTGAAGCAATTGCCCATCCATACAAAGGAAGGAAGGAAGAAAGGAAGGGAGGGAGGGAGAGGGAGGAAGAACCTCACAGCTTATGCAAAAATATCACTCAAAAGTAACTCGATATGCATCACAACCTTACATGTAAAACATAAAATTTTTAGGAAATAATAGAAAAATTTTGTCATCTAGGCCAAGGCAAAAAATTTTTTAGACTTGACACAAAGGGCACGATACATAAAAGGAAAAAAATTATAAAGCAGACCTTCAAAATTAGAAACTTTTACTATGCAAAATACCCTGTTAAGACAGTGATGAGATAAGCTGCATAGTGGGAAAAAATATTTGCAAACCACATATCTGACAAAGGATAGTATCTAGAATATGTTAAAAAAAAAACCTTTCAATTTCTACAGTTAAAAAAGCAAACTATCCAATTAGAACATGAACAAAATATATAAAAAGGCATTTCACTGAAGAAGATACACAGATAGGAAATAAATATATGAATAGGTATTGACATCATTAGCCATTAGGGAGATGCAAATTAAAACTGCAAATAGATACAATTACACACCTATCGGAATGACTAAAATTAAAAAATAAAATTAGTGATAGCACCAAATGGTGGTGAAGATGCAGAGAAACTAGATTACTCCTATTTTACTGGTGGGAATATAAAATAGTACAATCATTTTGGAAAACAATTTGGCAGTTTCTTAAAAAAACTAAATATGCACCTAACATATGACCCAGGAATTACACTTGTGGATGTTTATACCAAAGAAATAAAGACTTATGTGCACACAAACACCTGTACACAAATGTTTATAGCAGTTTATTTCATAAAAGCCAAAAACTGGAAACAACCCAGTTGACCCAGTGAACTATTGATACAGGCATCAACTTAAGTGAGTCTAGAGAATTATGCTTAATGAGAAAAAATCCAAACCCAAAAGATGAAACACTGTATGGTTCAAGTTATCAGCATTCACGGAAGACAAATTGATAGAAGTAGAGAACATGTTGTCAGGGGTTGGGGGCGGGGGTAAGGGCTAGAAGGAAGGAATCGTGGCTGTCAAAGGACAACATGATGATCCTTGTAGTGACTGAGACGTTCTGTGTCTTGATTGTGTCAATGTCTCTCTTCTGGGTACAATATTGCACTATAGTTTTCAAAATGTTGTCATTGGAGGTGTTACATGGGGTGTCTCTGAATTATTTTTTAAAACTGCAGGTGAATCCACAATTCTTTACATAAACTGTTTAATTTAAAAAACCTTTATTCCATCACCTGCTGGTGCCAAAAACATAAAATAATTTTTTTAAAAAAACCAAAAAAATCTTAAACTCATCAACTTTAAGAAGAAACCATAGCAACTGAATTAAATAGACTATGCTTTTCAACAATTAGCTTCATGAATATCTGAAGAACTTAGCAAGGGTAAAACCTTACCACCTATGCTTGTTTTAAGTTCTTTCTGTCTTTTCTTCTAACAGACTGAAGTGAAAAATAGGGTAACATCATCAAGAAATTCTTAACAAAAAATGTACACGACCATTTAATATTTTTCCAGAAAACAATGAAACTGGAAAGCTTTGGTTCAGTCAAAATCTTTAAAATTGCTATAAATAGGAATATACCAAAAACTGAAGTGATAGAAAACCTAGAACAGGAACTTATTGAGCAGTCTACTGCAGTCATGAAAGTGTTAATGCACATTTGTAAAAATCCCAGTTCACATGCATATGTACTTCCCAAAGACCTTTGCATTCTAGCGTTTTAATATATGCCTTGGGTGTTTATTAATAGGCACTTTGGAAAATCATTTAGGCCACTGGCTTCCTTCCTTTTAGTGCTGGGAAATAGTAATTTACTAAATAGCGACTCATTAATGTGAAAGAGTTAATGGAAAGACTATGTTATGCATTTTGATAATCTGCTTCAATAAATATAACCACATAATGATGATTATTTAGAAATATAAGTAGTGATAGTAAATCTAAATAAAGGTGTTATTTATAAAGTTAGGGCCAATAATATTTTCCTACATATCGGAAGGATAAAAGTGACTTTTTAAATTTAAGTCCTTTTATTCTAGATTGTTGATCATTTGGAATGAGGAAGAAAAATACATTGTTTCTGGGGAAGTCCAGAGAAAGGTTCGGGCTAAGGCTGACTGCAGCAAGTTCTTTATCGAGGCAGTTGCTCTGGGTATTGCCAAGTGATCTGCTTTTCCTCTCCTTTTACTCCACTCACAAGGCAGAGCACTCCAGCTAGCTCAGCGGTGGTGCGTTGCCCCTGCTTTTCCTGTATGATAGTTTCCCAGCGAGGAGGAAAGTGAAAATGGCGCACAATACTTACCTTTCATTTCCTGGAGGCAGTTTGAATGCAGACCCAGAGAGAGGAGAAGGGGGGAGAGGAGCTGCCAGAAACAGACAAAGGGAGAAAGGAATGAGGAGACGAGGAGAACGAGCACCAAGAGCATCCTGGGATGAAATGAGGAAACCTGGAGATTTGTCATTGTCACCGTTGTGATTTTCTCTTGTATTTTAAATCCAAGAGCTTTTATGGAGGAAGAATATGCACTTTTTTATAATGGCTTAGAGAAAATTCATCTTTAGTTTAATGCACCTATTTCTCATTGGATTTTTTTTGTCCATGTATTCCTCAGCACTTAAAAGATTCATAGGCAAAAACAAACAAACAAAAAAAACTCAAAAATCCTATGCGCAACAGTGAATTCTAATTATTTTTCAAATTTGCTCAGTTGTTATAACTAGGAATTGCCATATATGTATTTATATCTTTTCATTAAATGCATATTATTTAATTGAATATTCACTAATCTATCTAATTTACCACTGTTTTCTTGAGGTTTATTTACTGCTTGTTTGCACTTTGGGGACTGAAATGTTAGGAGATGATCCGATGAGGGTGTATTTCAATCTGATAAAAATGACCATTGGTCAATAACCATGACTGATCATTGCTCATTAACCGTGAAATGATTTGCCCTTGAGAATGAGGTGTTGAGCCCCTACCACAGTCATTTCCATCTTATATGGGGCTTAGAACTCATCACATTTTTCTCTGATGCTTGTGGACTGCTCTTATCCATTTGCTCAAGGTATGTCTGCCCCAGCCGAGTGATGCCTAACCAGCAGCGTCACTGAGCGTGAGAGGGGCCTCTAAAACAGGACTCTATCTGAATAGTTTCATGGTGCTTCACAGACACTGGTCCTGCAGGGCCTGTGTTCCATTGGTCCCTGGTACAGATGCTCTTCAAGGAAAAGAAAATGAAGTATTTGTTTTCCCAAAGAGTCCTTGGAGAAGACAGAAATGCCTGGTGCAGATTTGCAACACTCTGCATAATCTGTTCTCTGCCTCTCTTTGCAAGAGGGCCCAGGACATAGTCCACGCCAGAGACCCTCCAGGTCCACAGTTCTTCCTTGTGCACGCTGCTTTCTGCACCAGGAGGCTGAATTGCATGGGCTGCATCAACCGGCTCCACACAGGCCAAAGGTTGGCTTCAGCTACTGAGAAGCCTTGGCGAGAAAAGGAGAGAAAAAAACGAGGTCAGGGCCCATATTCCCTTGGTTCTCTGCTTAACAGGCTGCCTCAGCCTGTGTCTTTTGACGGAAAGTCACTTCTTCCCTCTGGACCCCTCTTGCACCTAACTGTTCTGTGTTTCAGTCATTTCTCCCATGTATCATACCGTGGGACCAGGGGTAGTAAGAGCCCATCTGCTGTTAGCCCCAGGTTCCTCAGCTACTCCTTGTGAACTCCCGACAGCCCACACTCACCTTTGTGATTAAAACTCTTTTGAAAATAGACTCTCCTTGAATTATGCTAATTTGTAGGTGGCATTTGTTTCCTGTTGAAATCCTGGTCGACATATAGTCAATAATCGATAGTTAATATTTATTGTTTACTGTTCTAAAAGATTTATAGGTACTGACTCATTAAAGCATCCCAATAGGAAAAATCAGGAGTTACTAATGTTATCCCTATTTTACTGCTTGGGAAAGGTTGAGCCATATGCCCGGGGTTCACAACTAGAAAGTGGTTGGATGTGATTTGCACCAGAGCATTTTGTCTCCAGAGCCCGGGCTCTGCACAAACGCCCATTCAGTGAATGAATGCAGCCAGAAATGCATGACAGCTTCAGTTTTACTGTTCCTTCAAAAGTACTGGGTATGATAATTTATATTTTTAGCTACTTTAATCTATAAAATTATCTCATTTTAATTTGCATTTTGTTGATTAAGAATGAATATTTATTTCCGTATGTTATCCCTAGTTACTTGTCCTCAAAAGAGATTGTGTTTTTGTGGTCCTTGACTGTTTATCTACTGAGATCTTTGAGTGCTTTTCCTATTTAATGAAGTTTTTTATGTAATAAAATTTCCAGTTCCATGAATTTTAATTTTTATATTTTTAGACTCAAACTCACAAATATTTACATATTTTTTTCTTAGAGTTTTATTCATTTAGAAAAGGTTATTTTATTAGTAAGGAAATGTGTGGTCATCAAATTATGTTGATTAAACATGTAGAAGGAAAGGAAGTAAAATAAAACTCTTTAGAATTATGCCAATCAGAGATAACCATTGCTCCTGATTTGGGCTACGTTCACGCGGGCTTTGTTTGATGTCTGTGAATGATGTTTTGCAATATATACTGTTTTGAAACATTTAAATTTAAAACACTGTGAATATCTTTGCATTTCTTCATATTTTTATGCATGTTATCTAAGTTTGTTTCCATTTATAAAATTTTTAGTTAAAATAAGATGCATTCTCACTGTAAAATATTCAGCTAATAAAAAATGCTCCCTATTGTAACTGCCCACGCTATACATGGGGGAATGATGCTTGTAACAGTGTATTGTAAGGTATCCAGATCTCTTTCTATGTACCTACAGACATACATACATGTATGTATGCTATGGGTGTATTGTTGGTTTAACAAACCCTCTATTTTTGGATATTTATGTTGTTTCCAATGTTTAAAAAATTTTTTAGTTACCAGAGACAATGACTCATTCTGTCACCCAGGCTGAAGTGCAGTGGCATTATGATAGCTCAGTGTGACCTCAAACTCCTGGGCTCAAGTGATTCTTCCACCTCAGCCTCCTGTGTAGCTAGACTACAGGTGTGCACCACCATGGCCACCTAATTTTTTTATTTTTGTAGAGATGGGGTCTTGCTGTATTGCCTAGGCTGGTCTCAAACTCCTGGCCTCAAGCTATCCTCCCACTTTGGCCTCCCAAGCACTGGGAATACAGGTGTGAGCCACCACACCCAGCCCCTTTTTACTATTATATTGAAGCCAAGGTTCTCTGTAGTTGACATACTGAAGAACACAATCTTTGAGATAAAAACAGATCAAATATTCAGACAAATTGCAAATTTTTATGGGGTGCTAAAATAAAACTACATTTTTTTCCAGGAGTCCTCAAACAGAAAACAGTAATAATGAGTCACATCTTCCACAACGTACTAATAATAAACTAAGCAAACCAATAATGAATAGTGAGATGGAAGCCGTAATAAAAAGTCTCCCATCAAAGAAAAGCCCAGGACCTAATGGCTTCACTGCTGGATTCTCCCAAACATTTAAGGAAGGAGTAATACCAATTCTAATAATAAACTTAGCAATTTGCTTCATAGGGAAATTTCCTTTTATACCAGTTATATCTCATAAAAAAATGATATGTTTATTATAGAGAAACTAAAAATAGAATATAAGAAATCTAAAGAAAATGAAAGTTCCCCATCATTCTCAGTACCTAAAAACAGTCACAGTTCTCATTTTGATGTAAATTAACTGGTACTTTTTTCTCCTTGTGAAAAGACCACACTTTACCTGTTGTTATGGCACATTCGCGGTAAGGAGCACATGGTTGGCGTGGCCAGGTCTTGTGCTTAGTGGGAGTTGGGGTTTCTCTGCCTCCCGCTTCATGGCAGCTAATCTCAGAAGGCCCTGACCTTCCTAAATCCGCTACTCAACATCACTGTCTTCTATTGATCATGACCACCAATATCCTCCCAATAAATCATGGAGTGCTTTCTGTTACTTGACGCCAAGAAGTTTAAATGACACACTGGGAGCTGAGGGTTTCAGTATTATTTTTCCAGATTACTTTTTAGCTCTCTCAACACTATTGATGGAGTAACCCCTCCCTTTGTCCTTGCTCACTCATAACATTCTGTTAAATAACTGGGCTTCTTTCTAGGGCATATTTTTCCTTTAATCTCTCTGTATGACGTTCAACTCTGGCACTTTGTATTTTAGCAGCACCTTCATTAATTCAACAGACGTTTATTGAGCAGCTACTATGTGTCAGCTATGACAGTGATGAAAACTGACACAGAAGGATGAAGACAGAGAGTGTGGTAGGGTAGACTATGCTCTGTAGCGTGGATACAGAGGATTTGTCTGAAAATGTGAGAGGTGAGGTGAAAACTGAATACGAGGAGGGAAGGAGCTGTGTGACCATTCCAGAGGAGATCATTCTAATCAAAAGGAAAAACAAATGCAAAAACCACGAGAGTAGAGCAGTCCTGGCACATGTTTTCGGAGCTCAGTGATGGGCAGGAAGACGCCAGAGCCGAAGCGCAGACAGAGCTGGACCTCTGGGAGCCCTTTGTCTTTTATTCTAAGGGAAATGAGAAGACATAAGAGGGTTTTGAGCACGGGAGTGAAATTCACTGACATTTCTGGCCATTTCTTGGAGAACAGACCATGGGGTGAGGGATGGGCAGAGTGGAGGCTGGGATGCTAATTAGGGGACCGTTGCAATAATCCAGGTGAGAGCTTTATAATATGTGTCGAACGTGGGGGACTGACACTTGGAAGGGATGATGAGGATTAGCTGTGAGCCTGGGGAGCACTAGGGTCCCAGCTTATTAATCTCTCCATTCCTGGTACCATCTAGCATAGGCGTGGCACTGTGCCCAGTAAATGCTCCTTGGATGAACTCCTTCGTTAGGCATCCGAGAACTATGCGGCCAAGGTCACAGCCTGCTGGACTTTCAGGCCAGCGGTCTCAGCTCTCTGCTAGCGTCTCTAAATTTGGACTCTTCCCTTCAGAGGAAATTTCCCACAGAGACGCCTTATTTTCTGCTCTGCAGAGCTTTTCTTAAACTTTTCTTCTGGTATGCTTTTTCTATAAACAACTTTCTACCCTCTTAAAACCTGGTGAATATGGTACCATCCGTTTCTTTCTTCAACAGGCATCTACTGTATTATCAGAGATAGAAAAAAATGCCTCTCCTCATGGAGATTACGTTCTAGAAGAGGAAGAGAGAAAGTAAACAATAAACATAAAAAATAAGTAAATGGTACAGTGTACTAGAAGTTGAGAAGTGTATTTTCACCAGCAATTCTCATTTAAGCCTTAAAACAGATCTTCTGTTTGTTCCCATTGTTTCTTTTTAACTCATTTTATTAAAAGTATGTCTGGTGATGATTTTCTAGCACAACGGGAAAAGGTTTACTAGTTTTAGGAATCATAACTACATATATTTATGTAGCATTTTTATAGTTTAAAAAGTGCATTCATACTTAAAAAAAGACACCCATAGGCCTCATATCATTGCTGTGGGTTAGATGAAATTTTCTTGTTATATAAATAGAGATACTGAGACAAATTCGTAAGATCTTATACAGAAATGTAAGTGACAGAGGCAGAAATATAGTCTAGCTTCCTGAGGGAAAAAATATTCTTGAAAATTATATCCTATGGTGAGTTTTAATATAAACTCTTTTTTAGTTTGGGGTCATCATTCCATGAATGCAATCAGCATACATATTGCATCAGCAAATTGTGTAGTTAAGTACATATTAACATGAATTCAAATCAAGGGAAGCAATGCTTGTAAGGAGAGTATGATTGGTCACAAGCTGTAAATATAGGATCAGAAATCTCAGGGTTCACAGGGTCTAATTTGTGAAATGAGCTTTGCTATTTTGTTTTGCATGTGGATAAAAATATTGATTGATTGATTCTGTGATTTTTTTTCTTTTTTTAGAGGTAGGATCTCACTGTGTTGCCCAGGCTGGCCTTGAACTCCTGGGCTCAAGGCATCCTCTGGGCTCAGACTCCTGTGTAGCCGGGACTGTAGGTGTGGGTCGTTGTGCCTGACTGTGAACATTTTGATCTCATTATGAGATCATTTTGATGTCATAATAATGAGGGAGACATGTGGAGAAAAAGGGAAGGAGAAAAGAATATTTCATGGATGGGAAATGGGAAAAAAGACTCATTTTTCATAATTTTCATACAATTACAAAAGCAGAATTTGAGAGGGGCCTGCTTACTGCAGATCACCCGCACAGTAGCAACTCAGATGGCCCCTGCCCCTTCCACCCCAAGAAGGTCTAGTCAAACGGTTTCCTCCCAGAGAAGGCACCACCCAAGGCTCTTGAATCAATTGCTGTTAGGAAGTTCAATGTTAATCTAAAGCTTCTTTTTTCTCTGCAACATCCTCTCTATTGTAAATCTGGCTCTTGGAAAGCTATTTTTGCTTCTAATACAGAACCATGTGTCCTAAGCATGCTCAATGTGAAGATGTAAGGGGGTCTTTACTTAAAAATTAATATGATTGGGGATGATTTTTCACTGGTTTTAATGGCAAAGAATAAATCCTTAACTTCTCATTTCCAGTTTTCACAGCAAGATTGTATAATGTTTTGGGGAAGGAATCCTAGATTATCCTGGTCTTCCAACACAGTGGTTGACACAGGACCTGTTCCAGGAGAACATCAAAAAGGGCAGTCTTGGTGTGACCATTCCAAGAGAAAACAAAGACAGCGCCTTCTCCTGATACTGCTCCAGCCTCCTGCACTTTCCATAGCTGTCTTGATGCTGGTATTCTCTTTTTCTTCAAATTGTGATACTGTCCTAGTGGGTCATTTATTGGAGTAATTACCCCATCCTCTCCTGCTGTGATATTATGGGAAAATGCCTAGCTTTCCAATAGTCACATTTTCTATGCTACAGCATATCATAATATGAGGTAATACGCCTTTTGGCTAGTGTTTTTATTTAAGAAGCAAAATTACTACTTTACAAAGAATTATAGAGGATCATTTTTAAAAAAATGGTCTAAACATTTTGTGCCAAATACCATAGCCAAATTCTCCGATTCATGTGTGGCTGTTAGCTCCGCTGATTATTCACAAAAATGTACATATCTGATGTTTTCTATTGAACAGTGTTGCATGGTTTCACACAACAGCAGAGGAAAATGACTTGGAAAACACACACAAAAAAATATAAAACTTTGGAACAACAACTTAAAATGTTTAATGTACTATAAACAACTTCTACTATTTAAATGTTTATGAGCGGTGCAATGACAAAGAACAGCAAGGAAGGAATAGAAAACTGTGCAGTTTATAATTAGAGCCATTAGGAATACTAAAGTGAATATAGAAAGCAGCTAGTAAAAGGGAGCTTCTCACCAAATCTTATACAAAACCTACACTGGAGGGTGCGTCTACACTGGCCCTTTCAAAGGAAACACATTAAAGCACATTTATATCTGCTTGGTGTCAGCATGTAGGCAACAAAAATGCATCACGTTCAAAGAATGCTTTCTATTATGTGCAATAACATCTATATTATACATCACAGTGATGGGCATTATTGTGGTGTCATCGCCACGGCTTTCAACATTAACAGAGGGGGAAAAAATAGACTCTTTCTGAGTACCTTAAACTAAAAACACGCTTCGTGAAAAACATATGTTCATCAGTGAATTCGTGTCACTCCCAAATGAATTTTATCTGTCAATAATGCATAAACATGCCTAATGTAGACATGTCCAAGATTTATCCCTTTTACTTTTATATTTAGAAGATTTTGAGCAATTTCATTTATTACAAATGAGTTGTTTTAGGATTATAGTGAGCTACTTCGTGTTGTTAATTACAGCACGCCTTGGAGTCTAAGAAGAGCTGCGTGTGAAAAGGGAGAGAGAGGCTTTGCCAGAAACACGTCACGTTCCTCATAGTGTCCATAATTCATAGTGTCTGTAATCAAACAAAACAAAACAAACAAACAAACAGAAACCACCGCTCCATAGGGATCGGAGCACAGTCTTCGTTCATACTCCAGTTACCCCAACAGCCTTGGAATTACTTCCTCATTGTACTCTGTTACAGCGCACGCAAATGGCAGTGGCAAAATTCATCAATATGGGTACGTTCAAGGAAAGTATGGAGACAACTCATTTCAGGTTTCAAGATTCTTAGTTGACCGCAGCTGAGCTTCCTAAGTAAGGCCTTGCTATTTGAAAGAGGTAAGCTTGAGATCCTATAACTCTTGGCTCGAATCTCATCCCACTGCTAACAAGTTGGAAGGCTTTGTATGTTGATTCGATGTCTCTAAATCTCGGTTTCCCCTTTCATATAATAATGCAGATTATGCTACCTAATTCGCAAGTGTTTATTAGGTTCAGTAGAATACACATGCATAAAGTATTTGGCCTAATAGATTGTAGTTCATCTCTTCAGCCATGTTTCCTAAGGAATAATGGTTTTTGTTGACTTTATTGAACTTAGTGGCAGAATCATATATTTTCTTCTCTTCTCACAAGAAAAGAAATAAAATTCTATTAAGAGAGCTTGAGGAAATTGACTTGACTAGCTGGAAAAGGAGTGCAAGGGGTGGGGAGAAGAGAGGGTAGAAGAGCATGTGTTTTTGTTGTTGGTTTATTTTTCTGCTTAGATAGTTCTTCCACCAGTTGAGACAATGTCAGGTGCCCTCGTGTGAAAGAATCTGTAGCCCTGGGTGCTACTGTGAAGGTATCCAACTCTGGAATTGACAGGCATGAGCAGAACTTGGATCCTACCATCCTTTAGCCTTCAGAAGCAGCTCAATGCCGCCTTGACCTTGTCCCCTTTGACCATCAAACCTTTGGCTTGGTAACACTGCTCTTTCTCAGCTTCCACGGTCCTAGCTTATACCTTCCCTCTTGGAGGCAAATTTTCTTAGGTACCTCATATAAATTATCATTCAAGCCAGGACACTTCCAAAAGTGAAACGAAATGCTATTAGTAGTTAGGCTAATACTAGACACACAAACCAGAACTATCCCCAGCAAATTGAGACCTGTGGACACTCTGCATAGAGGCCGTGGTCCCGATATAATAACTATATCATCATTTCAGTACTATTTGTCAGCCAGTGGATGAATACAAAACGATATAGGATAAGGTTCTAATCCTCGGACAGTTTAACAAATATGAAAGAAATAAAAATTGTAAACAGAAGTGTGATATACAGTCCAATCTGTAGACATGCATCATTTGGAAGCAAAGACTCGACTTTAGCTCTGTCAGAGAAGGTAGGAAGGGAAAGCAACTCTTGAGTCAGATCTTGACGTAGCCATGAATTAACGAATGGCTTTTAGGTGAGGGAACTTTAACAAAGGTGAAAAGAAATTGTGTTAGTCTCTTAGGTGTCATAGAACCTGTTCAGCTTCCTTTGTGACAGTTCTAAATCTTTATCAATTTTCTCAACTGCCCCCATCCCAACATAAAGCATTAGTTCTTGTTTTAGAAAGAAAAAAAGCGGGCTGCAAGAAGTGAAACAACTGCATTTTTCTCTCCTTAACCACGGAAATATAACCTGTAGCCAGTCTCATCTCCTCTTCAATCCCACAGAAAAGTGTGTCTCTTTAGTCCATGACTCTTCCCTGGGCTTTTAAATCCTTCTCCTTCTCATATCTTTCCAGATTTGTCATGTCATTTGCTTCCCCCTCCCCTCTCTATTTAGTTTCTCCCTCCTTACCGGATCCTCCTGGGTCTCTCCCTGGTGTCTGCAAACATGCCAAAGTATCTCCCCTCTTACGTATCTCTAAAAAGAATCCCTCCACTGCCCCTGTGTTTCCTCGAATTAGTGTCATTCAGAGTTATGCTCCTTAAAGAATATTCCCCTGTAGACTTCCGTACTTCCCCATGCTTTACCTCCACGCAGCCCATTGTCCACCACACCTTAGAAACTGCTCTGGGAAATATCTCTAATGTCTCTCTCATGTCCACCTAATAGCTAAATCCAAGCCACTCTTCATCTTTTCTCTGTTTCTGTGCAGCACGAAACACCACTGAACATACCTATCCTCTCTTGATATCCATCTCAATTATTTCCCCATGACTCTCAATCCAGCATTCTTCTGTCTGCTAAAGTCTAAATGCTGTCCAGGGTATCACGCGATACACTTTCTCAGAGCAATTTTATTTCCTCCCTAAGCTTCAGCTACCATCTACATTCCACTAGGTCCCAGACAGGCATCTGCAGCTTAGATCTCTCCTGAGTGCAGAACCTTTACCTGCAGCCGTCTCCTGGCTGTCTCCACCAGATGTCCAGGAGCAGTTCAGATGCAGAAGGCGGATTCCTCCTGAATCCTCTCCCGGTGAATGGCATCAACTTCTACAGAGGCAGCTCAGCGCAATCTAGGTAATCATTTTCAACATTTTTCCCTTCATCCTCACAAGAAATTTGACATACCTAGCAGCTTCTGTGCCTGCAGCTCCTCAAGTATCTGCCAACCTGACACGCCCCCCCCCCCCCGACTCATGGCAAAGGTTACTCTCTTAGTTTAAAATCCCTTAATTTACCATCTGGATTCCTGAAATAAACGCTCTGCCAGCCCTGTGACTCTTGGATCCATTTCCCACATATCTTCAGGGATCTCCTTAGAATTGCCCTGTTTAAAGATCCTGCTTATAGAAAAGAGTCTAAAATCATAGCTGTATTAGTTTCCCGAGGATGCGCGACAAATTAATACAAACTTGGTGACTTAAAACAATAGAAATTGATTCTCTCAGCATTCTGGAAGCTAGAAGGTTGAAATCAGGGTGTCATCAGGGTCATCTCCCTCCAGAGTCCCTAGGGGAGGATCCTTTTTTGCCTGGCTGTTGGTGGCTCCAGGTGCTCCTGTCTCGTGGCTGCATCACCCTAGTCTCTGCCTCCATCTCATGGCCGCCTCCTCTCCCGTGTGTCAGATCTCCTATGTCTGTCATTTGTAAGGGTGCTTATCATTGGATTTAGGGCCCACCTGCATGATTCAAGATGACCTCTTCATATCAGTAGTCTTAATCTAATTACACTTGCAAAGATACTTTTTCCAAATAATCGTATGTTCTGGGAATTAGGACATGGACATACTTTTTGAGGGCCACCATTCAACCCACTATACCTGCTTATAAGAAAAAAATTCAAAGTCCTTGGTGTAGCATCTAAAGCCCTTCATCTAAATGTGGACTCTACTGTACCACAGAACCCCTTGGATGTTATGCTCAGCCATGCCGATCTGCTTCTCATTTCCTGAATACCACTTTCTATGTCTCCCTCCCGGTGTTTGCTCACTGCTTTTTCTGCTGAGCATTCCCTTCAATATTTCCCTGCCCGCCAAAGGCAATGCATCTTTTAAGGCTCACTCAAGCATTACTTCCTTTTTAAAATGTGTGCTGGGCCCACCTCCTCCCCCATCATCACTGAGCTCTCCCAGCATCGTGACCTCACGGTAATCGTATGTCCTCCTTAGCATATTAACATTATGAAGCTTGTATGTAATTATGTCTGTCCCCTCTCACTTTCTGTCCCCTCCCCTTCCCACACTAGCCTTTTGTTTGTTTTGTTTTTTAAATTTACATCTCATGGAGTTTACATTTCCAGAGTCTGGTACTGCACTTGGCATTTAATAAAAGATTGATGAATAACATTGGCAACCGAGTACCTAATATGTGCTAGTCGCCGTGCAGGGTTTATATATATGAGAGAATATTTGTTGTAACCCTAAAAATAAGACTTTAAGGCAAATATTCCTAGCCCCACTTTAAAAAGGAAAAAGTAAGACTTAGAGAAGTAAATGCTTTGTCCAAGGCCATAGAGAAAATAATAATTGCCAAGGTTAGTATTTCAATTAAGGTCTATCCAACTTAAGCTGATGCTATTTTCAGTTAAAGATATTGATGACCTAAACATTATTGTTAGAAATGTGTGTGAGGTATTGAAATTGGTCAAATAGACTTTTGATACTATAAAAATATGAATTGTAGATATAAAATTTATTTATTCAAAAATTATCTATGGATTGCCGACTATGTGCCAGGTATTAGTCTAGTGCCAGGAACATAGCTGTGAATAAATAAGTCTGAGTCGCTGCTCTTACAGAGTTTACATTTTAGTGGGTGGAGAGGGGAACAAATATATGAACCTCAGCCAATGATAAGTACTAAAGAGAAGAAAATGAACTGAATTAATGGGACATAGAGTAATGCAGTGGTCCTCTTTCAGAGATCATCAGCAAAGACCTCTCTAATCAGTTGCCATTCAAGCCAAGATCTGAATGAAGCTGTGGAAATGACCAGCCATGAGGCAAACTGAGGGAAGACCATTCTGGGTCAGGAATAGTATGTGCAAAGGTCCTACGTTAGGGAGGTTCTGGGTGAATTCAAGGAAAGCAAGGAGGCCAGTGTGAATGGAGTGGAATAGTCAATGGGAAGAGTGTATGAGATCCATTCCAATGGTAGTGATTGGGCCAGATCTTATGGGATTTGTCAGCTATGGTAGAGATGGTGGTTTTCATTCTGAGTGAGATGGAAAGCTGTCAGAGGTTTTTGATCAGAAGTGTGATTATGATCTGACTTGGGTTTTAAAAGATCATTTACACGACTGTGTACGGGCGTGTGAGAGGATGCAGGAGACATTCAGCTAGACGGGGCCAATAGTGATGCGGTGGGAGGCAGAAGAGGTGGGAGCAGTTAATGGGATTCTGGATAGGCACCAAAGCTGGAGCCAAGAGAGTATCTTGTGGATTGGGGATATTGAAGAGTGATTCTAATGTCTGGGGAGTCTTTTGCCCATACATGTTATCTAAAGTCACGAGAATGAGAGAGGCAACCTGTGGTCAACACCGAGTCCTGTGCAGCTCCTCCATTTATAACAGCACTATCCAACGGAAGTACAATATGAGCCACACGTGCATTTGTAAACTTTCTGGCAGCTACATTAGTCAAAAGAAACAGAAGAAATTCATTTTAGTGTGTGTTTTCCTTATCCCAGTACACGCAAAATACTACCATTTCCACGTGCAATCAGAATATAGATTTTTAATGAGATATTTAACTTAGTATCTCCAGAATCTTTTCATTTCAGCATGTAATCGATGTAAAATATAGTCAATCTTCATTGTTTATGGGTTCCATATTTGTGAATTCGCCTACTAGCTAACATTTATTTGTAACCCTGACATCAATACTTTGTTACGTGATCATTCACAGACATACACAGAACAGCAAAAAATTGAGTCACCTGCTGGCCATGTTCCTAGCTGAAGTCAGACAATACAATGCTCTGCCTTCCTGTTTCAGTTCTCATATGGTAAACAAGTGTCCTTTTATAGTCTGTTTAGTGCCATATTTTTGGCATTTTTGTATTTTTATTGATGATACCACTATTTAAAGTGGCCCCTACGCATAGTGCTGAGGTGCTGTCTAGTGTTCCTAAGAGTAAGAGGCTGTGCTGTGTATTACAGTGAAAATAGGTGTGTTATATAAGCTTCATTCAGGCCTGAGTTACAGTGGAGTGGGCTGTGAGTTCAATATTAATGAACCAATGGTATGTATTAAATATGGTGCCTTTACACAGAAACCCCCGTGACACAAATTTATGTATCTATTTGTTGATGAAATGTTGCTACCAGAGACTCACAGGAACCTAACCTTGTTTTTTTCCTGGGGGCAATAGTTCAGTATTTGTTAATTCAGTGTTCCTGGGTACTTTATAGATCATTATGTGAATAATAAGAATCAACTTTCTATTAATGAGATTATTTACATTCTTTTTTCATACCAAGTGTTTCAAATCTGGTTTATACTCACATCTCAATTTGAACTAACCGTCTTTCAGGTGCTCAGTAGTCACTTGAGACCAGTGAGATCTAGAACCACAGATTTAAGAACTCAGGTAGAAGAGAAAAAATGGTAAAGATGATTAAAAAGGAATGGCCAGAGAGTAAGAGAAAGAAAACTAGAAAAATCCGATGCTATGGAAAAAGGCATGAAATATGAAAGTGCACAAAGAGAAAATTCATTCATGTGGAAAAATACTGAGACATCAAGTTCGGTGTGTGCTTTATTTCTGGCCTCATAGACTTTGTTGTTTACCTTAGCAAATGAGATGTTGTACAGAATTGTGCCTGGGACTATGTGCAATCATGACAAGGGGTGAAGAAGGTGAGTGAGAGAGTGAGTAGAAAACACTGTTGAGAAGCCTGGCTTTAGATGCAGGTTGCATACTTGAAAAGATAGTGAAAACAATACCTGAAAGTATAAGGAATTGTTGATGTATTTGGGAAACCAATCAAGAACTACTAGAGCTTCTTTTTGGTTTTTCCTACAACATAAAAAGTACCAAATGCCCATTTTTTCCTCCTTGGAGCTGAATGCAGTCTAACACAAAGCAACACAAACTTGATAGTTGTGCAACTTGCAATGTGGAAAATGAAATTCAAATAAAGTGAGCTGCTTTGTAGCAAGATTCATTGGTAAAGAAAAGAACTCTCTTTTTTTCTATCTATGATTTTAAAGTAACTCCTCCAAGGTAATAGAATTGGACTGATTCTCTACTTGCCAACCATGAGAATTCTCAGCAGAGTAATTAGGAGTGAGCAATTTGAAAAAAAAAGTTGTGTTTTGGTGTTGCTGATTTTTCAGTTTATGTCATGTTTTGTGTTGGTGCTCATGTGTGGCACTATTCATCAACACAAGAAAAAACAGAAATGCACATGAAACATCTTATAAATCCTGTGCTGGTCAATGTTGGTGTCTCTTGGTGACGGATGCTTAATTTTGGTAGTCTGAGGCATACAAAAACTATTGGTTGCTGGAGGGGCCCTGAAGCCATAGAGGACTCAGGAGCACCATTTCTTCATCTTATAAACTACTTTTTAAAGTTCTTTCCCCAACATGTTTCAAATGGGAAACCAAATAGTAGCAGTTACCATGCAATCAACTTGAACACCTACTTTCTCCATGAGAAATGAGAAATAACATAATTTTCTTACTGGGTAATAGCCTCCAAAGAGCTCTCCTAAAATAAATGTCAATCTGATTATTTGTTTAATAATAACAATGCTATTCTCTTATGGTGGGTAGGAGAATCCCTTCTGTGAGAGACCTCATGCCTGTCCCCGATTTTTGTTTGGGAGAAGCTTTGAGAAATCTACTGTGGGGCACAGGATGAGGCTTCTGGGCCTGTGTGGATGAGTGTCTATGTCTCCTGACAGGATGGAAATGATTTTGAACCTGTGAGGAAAAGAAAAAGGGGAGAGAAAATGGTTTTTGCTGGGTACAACATAACACCCTCCTGGAGAGACTCCAAATCACCAATAAAAAGATTTGAACCTGTTAATGTTTGGTAAATACCCATATGAACTTGAGGACTCAGTTTTGAACATTGGGTCACTGAAGGCCCAAGTGGGGTCTCCCCACACTAGGCAGGATAACAGCCAACATCAGAATCACACGAATGAATCCACCCACTTATACTTCACATTTATTTTTATTAAAAATTTGGGATACCTTATAATAAGGGTACAAATACAACATGAAATAAACAAGGAAGGTAAGCTATAAGAGGAGAAAATTCAATGATTTTATTATGCTCACAATTAGAAATTTTAAAAAGTTCTCATTAGTGCTTCAAGAAAGATGAATGTGCTCCTGGTTCCAAAGGACATCTTCAGCAAGACATAGCCAAATAAAACATGATTGTAATAGGAATATTCCTATTAGCTCATCTGAATGAAAGTTGAAAGTAAGAAGGAAGTGTAGCTCAATAAAGGCAAGTCCACGGAGAGAAAATGAATTTGGTCTAAGTTCATAGATTTCTGATCATCTTATCAGATCTATGATGGAACTTCAAGGATCAATAATAGAGGATGCATAACCTTATTTCTCACCTATTTCCAGGTCTTCTCAATGTTTTTTCCCCTTTTATTTCATTGTCTCTAATATACTCAGTAATTGTGCTGTAGCTTTCTATTTAAAAGAAAACACAGTGGGAAAATTGGTTGGTATAGCAGAAAGAGCCTGGCTCTAGTTTTCACTTTAGGCCCAAATGTAGTACTTACTCAATGCATGATCTTGCCAGGACATTTAACCCCTCCAAGCTTAAGTTATATCACTTTTCAGTTAGGAACAACATGAACGCCTGTTTTACTTCCTTATTAAACATTCCATAAATGTTCAATATGTAAGTGCTAAAAAATAATCAAGAGTTCAAACGTTTTCTTTTATATCCACTTCCCTTTCTATGATCAAGGACAATGTCAGAGATGTGTTTGAGTATATAATGGACTAAAGTAAGATTTGTGACTATCTTAAAGAAAACCCTAATGTGATGAATATCTGGGAAATTCCATTGTGAATGTAAGAGTCCCACAGAACCTACACTAAACCAGAGAAGAAGAGAGGAGGAGAAGGAGAGAGATAGACTAAACCAGAACATTAGGACTACAGAAGGAAAAAAGTGAGGGAGATAATGAGAAGTCAAACGGTAGTGGGGGAAAATAAGAATTCCTTACATAGAAGATCATCTGAATTGGATGTGCATTTGTGCATTCTTTCGAACAATGCATATTCATTGGGCTTCTATGTTCCAGGTCAGTCCTGAATGTGTCAGAAACATACAAGCACTGATTGAATTCAAGAACTGTTGTTATGGCAGTTAATAACTTAGATTTTTCTACAGGCACATACAGCATATAAGCATGGTGTGGTCAGTTCATGCCACTTGGAGAATCATTGACACCTCCCCCACTGAAACTCTTCTGTGATGTTTTCTTTGCTGTGTTCATGAGACCAAAATTGAACCATGGCAAGGATTTTTAGCCTAGCATAACTGGTGTAATACCTTAATCTTTTTCCACCTGAGTCCGCTCTTAGTATTCTGAGTTTATCCAAAATGATAGTTTATAGTGCCAGGATTAGTTCTTCAGCAAATCTTCTTCTCTAGCTATAGGAAAACTATCTATGACTTCTGATGGACACAATTCCCTGGGCCTTTGAAATATTTGCCAATAACATCTTTGTGCATATGCACTGCGCCTACACAAAACAGATGGAATCAAATGCAATTCTACTTTACTCCTCTTGTGACAAGACCAAAAAGTAGGATAGGGCACCAAGAAGTTCCATAAAATTGTCTATATCATTACAGAACAAAAATCTGACACAATTAATGAAGCACTCAACAGAGCAAGCCCATTTTAGTGCATGTCAGAAAAGAGCCTACCAGTAGTTTCAGGCTTGAAGAAAATAAATGAACGGAAAATCCATAATGGATTATGAATAACAGAGGGGGTGGAGAAGTCACAGGACAAGACCATTAGCAACATTTGAAGGCTCCCTAGACATAGCTGGAAGTTGATGTCAACACACCATATACCCACCCAAATACAGGGAGTTTACACAAGTTCATCCAAATTCTTTTAGCACACATTTGAATTTGTGACAATGTCTTTTCTCTTTGCATAAGTTCTTAAACTCTTTTAGATCACTGAAATATAATTTCGTGCACAGAAGACAAATTTATTAAACTGTTAAATGTTCTGAACATCACATGGAAGCTTAGAAACAGTTTACATTCTTTCATAGTGTTTAATGGATCTAAAATAGCTCCTTGCCAATTGCTATATAAGTTTATTTTATTTGGTTGCATTAATTTTTGATGAAAACTAGGCTTTCAATTTCAGGTGCAGCCATATGTGAATTAAATGAGTATTATGTATGTTGCACCACCCTGAAATTTAATGTTCACGCTTTAGTCACAAGTTTACCATCTCTCTTTGACTCAGAATCAGGTCTTTGTGCGTTCCACGTGAGCAGCTAAGAGTGCATCGATGTATTTCATGAGCAACAAGAAAAACAACTGAATCAAGAAAGAAAGAAAAAAAAAACCCACCAATTGATTTCCACCCATGGTAGTTATAAGATCTTTTTTACTTTCTGCAATTCCTGTGCAAAGTTAATCATCCTTTAACAATAGCTAAAATATTTGTCTCCTTAGCACATTAATGATGTTTGGACCATATATTAAGAAAGTCAATAAAGTGTTGTGAAACGGGTTCAGCATTTCTTTAGAAGCCTGCAGTTTCCTCTTTAATGCCTCCTCATCCTGGAGGGACTGGTTGTCTCATCTTTGAATTTCCACCTCTTTTGCCTTTGTTGGATTTAGTCAACACCAGTCAGAGCTCTAATGTTATTTTAATGTTGAGGGGGGTGTTCATTTAATTCAAATATATTTTCATGTTAAAGTTATAATGACTAAGTACACCTGCTCACTTAAAAATTAGCACCTAGTTAGGCAGTTTTCAATAGCCTAATCATCTTTTGATTGTCTCTGCTTGTATTATAGGCAGTTCACCTGCTCTTCATCTAAACTTAAATGTTTCCTGTTTACACGTCTGAAAACACTGAAAGATGATAATATTTAGAAAACAAAGAAAACTGAAACCTACATTTGAATACATTATTTATATAATTATCCTGTAATTAAAGTAATTATAGATTGTGAAAAATATATAGTTTTTTTAAAAAAAATTTTTCATTTAGAGATTTCTCATGAGATAAGCTGAGAACACGTAAAAAGCACACATATACACACTCACACATACACACAAGTTCTCACTGATGTTATCTACACAATAAACAAACGTCACCTCCATATTTAGGGATTTAAAATCTGTTATATCTTTCCTGAAACAAATATAACCGGAAAGCCATACAGTGAGTTAATCCTATATAGAAGGGATTACCTAGATTGAACTTTGGGAAATCTTTAATCCTCTATGGTTTGAATGGCAACAATAAGAAAAAGTCACAGTTACGCCTTGCTGAGCTATACACTGGTACTAGGGATAGGTGGCCATGCCATATAAATAGTGAGTCTCCAGCATTTCCTATAAGACTAAGACAGTGTCAGATAGGGCCATGAGACACGAGTGTGCTTGAGGGTGTGCAGGGGCAGTGCAGAATTTTCAAAGAGGTCTTGACAAGCACTCACAGTTGGATTTTCATTATCTTCAATGAGAAGGCATATCAGTCAGTTTTTTGCTATATAGTGCTATCCACATTACTGCTTTTTATACGATTTCAAAGTGGACAGCACAGTTTGTGTCCAGTTTTTCATTCTAAATATCCTATTCAATAGTCATTCTTCTTTTCTATACCTTTAAACATTTTTTTTAAGCCACAGTGAGATCACATTACACTTTGGGAGCATTAGCTTGAAAGTGAGTTAATAGATCTGGCTTGCAGACCATCTTCAGAGGCTCCTTTAAAGAAATACTTGGAATTGAATCATGAAAGTTTTATTTTCTCTGTGTTTTTGATCAAGTTTCATGGGAAGAAAGTGGAAAGTACTCAAAATATCTTCATGCAGTCTTCACAGATAGATTCTATATTCTTGTATGCACCTCCATAACCCTCTCCAAATACCTGCATTCAGCTCTGAATGTAAGGAGTCAGCTTGTCACATGTGTGGGTTTTAAGACTAGACTATCACCATTGAAATTAAAAGAAAAGTAGACAGGAGAGACAGTTCTGTCTTTGATCCTTTCACTTTCAGGACACTCTAGTGACAACATCCCAGTGACACCCAACTCCTAGAAAAGAGTGTCCATGGGTTGCCCCACATCTGAAGCAAAAGCCACTGCTGTCATTTGTCCCTTGATGGGTGGACTTCAGCAGCTCAGAAATAACAAGAACAGGAGAAAAGGAGAGGTCAAGCCATCAACCAACAATGCTATATTCCCAAACTCCAACATTTTCTCAGGTCATGATCCCAAGACATGAAATCTCTCCTCACAGATGAACGTTCTCTGCCAGAGTGTCAAACAGGTGGTAAATATGAAGGAAGCGGCTTGAAGTATCTTGGTCTTGTCCCCTCAGGGCATGCTCAGATTCCTTTTCAGGTTAAGAGTACTGAACCCACATTACCTGAAAACCACCTTCGATCAAATTATAAGTACAAGAGAGTTCAGCTGATTGGATAGTGTTTATGACAATAGTGTCTTGGAACTACCAATCATAAAGTTGTATTTAGTCAATCCAGTAAAGACCCAAGACTAATACCGAAAGGAGAAAAGGCCATACATGTGAGCAAACATGAGGCAGGTTCCCAAACTTTGTAGAGGCAAGACTTGCACGTCCATCTTGGAGTAGCAACAGTTCAATTTTGGTGATCAGCGTAAGACTGGAGAGATCCTAGAAGGAGTACGTTTAGGGGGAAAAGCTGAGTTGAAAAGATGGGCCCCACTGTTTGTGAACTTACATTTGCAAATTGGTTCCAGATCTAGTGGATGGGCTCTGCAGTGGGCCAAATAGAAGTTAAGAGTAAATATTGAGCATCCATTTGGGGTTTAGCTTCCTCATAATGCTCCTCCCACCCAAGAGCACTTCTTTCACTGAACCGTTGCTGAGGTCTTCTTTGTATGGAGTATTTCTACCCTGGTCCCTGATCATTGTGGGCCATTGATTTCTCTGAGCCACCAACCAAAAGACTATTTATAAAATTACCATTTATTGGGCATTTAGTATATGTCAGACACTATGTTGAGTGTTTTACACACTTTGCTTATTCATCACAACAGGTAGAGATTATTATTCCCATTTTACAAATGAGAAAAGTAAGTCTCAGAGAAGTTAGGTAAGTTGCTCAAAGTCACACAGCTAGAAAATAGAGAAGTCAAGATTCAAACCCAGGGCCACCTGATTTCATAGTCTGTGCTCTTTGTCTACATGTGTCCTCTTCCTACCTTCTGTGGTAAACTCAGTCTCGCCTTCCAGTTCTTTCAGCAGGGCCTACTAATAATCACTGATTTTATTCTAAACTGTTTTCCCCAAAGCTATGAAGAGATCAATGTTCAACAAGGAACAAAAGTAAAATACTGGCCAAACAATTTATTCCCTAAAAAGAAAAATTCAGATTTTAGCTTGTGAAAAGAGCCAGAATAGGAAAAAGAAATTTTTCTTTCCTAGGCTATCAGAAACTCCACATTCCCTGGCCAAGATGAGAGAATCTGGAACGCTCTTTCCACACTTCATTCACTTGAAAAGGCTTGATTTTATATTAGACTTAGCCTGGCAGCCCTACTTGAAAAAAAATAAAAAACCCTAAACGAATGTCTAAATTTAAAAGTCAACTAGCTCATCCCTGATTGTTTCTGCCTCACACAAGTCACTGATGGTAAATTCTTCTTGCTACCTGAAATTGACATCTTCATCTCAATTCACACATATGTGTGTATATTAATTAACCCATTTTTACCACTTTGAGCTTGCATCTAGCACACAGTGTCTTGAATCTTTCCTCCTTGGGGGTTTGAATGTGGTGACAATCCAGAGTACAGAGCCCATTCATCACAGAACAACCATCAGTATCAGTTCCACACAGTATGTAGGTATTTTTTAATTAGCTTTCTTCAGCTCAGAAAGAACTAATTAGTGGTGTACACTAGAACAACGATAGTCTTGAAGACAACAAATACTTCACCATGTTTCTTCCACGGTGTCTTTGGGTAGAAAGACTGCACTTGGTTTTCATTCTTGATTTTAGACAGCCGAGAATCCTAATCCTACTTCTCCATTCACATGTCCACCAAACGTACATCCACCCAAGCTCTTCTTCTATTTATTCTTTGTCCATGATGGCTAAGCGCTCTTATATCCGCACATGTGGCTGAGCCACTTAGAAGTCAGTCCCACAGTCTATTTAATCAATCTGACAACAATTTGTCACCAAGTATTCATCAAACACATACTAAACTGTCAATAGCATTAGGCTCAGCTGTGGGAAAATAAATAGATGCAAAATAAAAGTAAAATACAAAGCTTCTGTCCAAGTTATTGTCAGTAATTTGTGTGCTTGTATGTTCCAATTACAAAAAATTACATGTGTAATTGGCAATATTTCTCTGCTTTTTATCTAACAAATGGCAATTTCATATGGTTCAAATTAATATGTTCACATATATAATAATTGTAAGTTTTTTTCAACACAAATAATTGGAGACCAGAATAGAATAGAGCATTAATTTTAGGTACAAAAATGAGTATAAAATAAGAACCAAAGATTACTTTTTAAATTAGAAATCACATATTTCAAAGGAACTCAACTTCTGTGCTGGGCAAACATTTTAAATCTCAATTTTTCATCTGCTACATTACTGTATTCCTTGCCATCAAGTGACTCAAACAGAAAAACTGATAAGTGACAACTACAGGGCTTCAGGAACGGAACAATCAGGAAAAATTGGTGAGTCCCAATATGACCCGCACATCCATGGACATAAAAAGAAGACTTTAGAAAAAGTTCATGTTAAGTTTAGTAAATGAGTATTTTAATTTGAATGAATTCCACCAAACATTTATATACAAGGTCCAAAGGGTTGATTTTTGTTATAAATTGGATGATACTAAACATCTGAGGATAGTGAAGGGGTCCAGAATATGCCATTGTGGCATAAAAAATATCTTAAGCAGAAGGTATTTGAGTTCCTGAAATTTCTTACCTGCCTATAAGCAGAACCTCCTAAAAGAACTCAATTGTCATAAATCCTCTCCCTGACAGCAGCCCCTGAAAATTGACTCTTATCACTGGAGAATAGGCATCTCCAGCCCACACCTACACAGACATTGTCACAAAGCTATCATATCTCCCAACTATTCTCCTAAGAGCCCATTTACTGTATATTTCCTAAAAGTCATTTGTTTTTGCATAAGTGCCCTTCTTTCCCTACCCTCTCCCTATTAAAATGATATATAACCCCCCAATTCTAATTGCCTCTTCTTGCCACATTTTTTTGTGAACTCCTGTATGTACCTATGTGAACAAAAATCTGTCTCTTCTCTCGCTAATCTGTCTTTTGTCAATTTAATTCAAGGGCCTCCAAGCGCTGAACCTAAGAGGGTAGAAGAAAAGTTTTTCTCCTGAACATCTCCTTCAGTTTATGGAAAAGCTTCATGATGTCATACTAATAAACAGGTTCCTAATCATTTCTCCCCCATATTTTCTGTTGCCATTGGGTCACCATTGCCCGGCCTTAGGCTAACAGATTATTTTACTGGGCTTCCACATTTGAAAGTTGATGGCCCATCTGTTTTCCTGTCCTCTGGAGCTATTTGTCTGCTTAAACCCATTGTTAAACAAAACAACTCAGGGTGGCACCTCAGAATGGCAGTTGTGTCAGATTGCAATTTACACCTTTAGAAAAGGATTTAGGAGAACAATATTGTTTTGACACATTCCTTTCACTTTCAAGTCTTCAGATTTACAGCTCTGCTCCTTTGAATCTTGACAACCTGGAGGAGTTTTAAACTGAAAAGAAATTTAATGTTCATTTTGTTGTTTTAAAAACATATAATTTCAAAAGAGTTGGAAAGGACCTCTTGGACTGCCACTGTGTAGTAAGTGAGGTACAGAGTTTTTAGGGCCTTTGTCTAAAAGTACACAGCCAGAGGGTGGCAAACCAAGTTTAGAACTCAGATCCCCAACCCACGGGCCTGTAATTTCAATGTCCATGACTTTACACTATAGGAATTATCCCTGTTTCAGTAATACTGAGCTAACATTTTAAGAAATGAATTGCAAGACTCATAGAATCCGTTTCTTTAGATTTAAAAATTTTTGTTAGATCAAAGTATCTTTTATTGGCATTTAGATGTCTCATAAAAGAGTGCACTGCTTTATGGTTTTCTCAACATATGAATGCCAGTCAAATATTAAAATTTATGATAAAACCAGGTCTATATTGTGTCTTTAATCATTCCATGATGAATTCCAAGGATATTTGGATGGCAGATATGCGAAGGCTTCCCACCACTTACTTTCCAGCAAACTATGTGAATTTTTTTCTCCACAAGAAAATTGCAGAAAGTTCTTCCTCCAGATGTCATTTAAGCAGAGCAAACCTTCAGAACCTTTCAATGTAAAGGCCGGAAGCTGGAATGGTTGATTTTCCCTGTGTTTACAGAAGTTTGACTATCTCATTAGAATGCTTGTGTTGGTAACTATTTCTTGGTTCATGGATGGCGAATTTCAAGTCGCTTCAATTTAGTCCAATAAGCAACACTGTATGTACAAAGCAGCGTTAGGCACCAAAGAAACGGACACATCATTAACTTCAGTTGTCTGTAATTCTTCAAAATACCTGTGTTTTCTCAGTTCCACACCACCGTCCCGACTCTTTCCACAGGGAGCCCTCCTCTGTGTAGCTTTATGCCAACATTCCACCCAGGTTCCTAGGTAGACCTTAAGTCACTATTTTCATGAGGTTTGGCCTAATCTTTGTCCTTTCCTAAACTAAACTCATCTTTGTCTAAATGCACATTTTTATTGTACTTCCATCATAATATATCACATATTCTCTTTTATTAAAATTATTTGTGTACATATATCTCCACAACTAGATTTGAAGGGCCTTGAGGACAAAAAAATGTATCTCATTCAGTTTTTGTTTCCTACAACAGCTAATACAATGTCTTGCATGGAAGATAATTGCAAAATCTGCTAGTTAAATAAACAAATTTGTTTATAATTACTCAGCCAAATGGCTAAGCTCAGAAAATTCTAATGTTTCCCAGGTGGCAACACCCCCCCCCAAATATTATTTGTTCTCTGCTTAGACATCTGTAGGGCTGGATAAAACTTCTTGCTACTTTTAATTTTTATCTATGCCACAATATCTTCATTAAAAACAGTACACACTGCATTGTGAAAGTACAAAAATAATCAAATATCAGCATGAAAACAATTTATTCAGGCATAAATTAGCTGATTCTCTATGAGTAAAAAGTAAATAATAAATGATATATTTTTGAACACTTTAGGAAAAATGGAGTCTTCAGTTAAAAGGTTTTATTTTATGGGTGCTTTTAGCTTTAGCAGATGGCATCTCTTAAAGCCGGATATATTTGAGTCACCAATACTTACTGGAGTGATCATGGTTGTCGAGCATCACCTTTATACAGCAGGATTATAGCCATTGTAAAAGGATTCAGGGAGTAAATTGTACTCAGAAATTCCTTTCCAGAAAAAGTCACAAAATTTTCTGCATCGTGACAACATCTCTTTTTCCTTCCTATACTTAGCTGTATAATGTTAAATCTCACCTTAATAGTTCAAAGCAACTTTCCATAAATTCACTCATATCTGTTAACAGTATTTACTTATACACACTGCTTAACTTTGTAATGAACACTGAAATACTTTTATCTTTTCATTTAAAAAAGAAGGGTACAGAATATAGTTTCGATTCTCAAATTTAGGCATATTCAGAAAACAAAATATTCAATAATTTTAATTGGCTTTGGAATTTGCAAGGTATTTAACCTGCCATCCTTTATGAGCTCTGATGATGTTACCAATCTATTGAGTGCTTATTTTGAATCAGGGTACTCAATTTTCATAAGTGTTACTAATAAACCAAAATAATACTGATCCTTTTACCTCTAAGATGCTTATCTTTTGCAAGTTATACTCAGAACTTCATGCTTTCTTGAGATTATCAAAGCTTTTAAGTTCTTTGGTACATTGCTTTTATTAGCAGACATGGTAGGGTGGTTTCTCAGATATCTTTAGATGTCCTTCAGCAGCAGGTGTCCTGTTCAGCTTTCTGGCTAAACTTAAATCAATGCTACAATGAAGTCTTTCCTTCCCCTCAAAGGAAAGTTTCTTCTTTTGTCTTACTCTCAATGTGTTTCATGGGCCTGGCAGAAATGTAAGTATTCTTGAGAGAGGAATGACAGAATGCCTTCCAGAAGGCATGTGTTCAGCGGGATGCCACCAGACTGTAATAGTGTTCTTTTAAAACTTTGAAAAAACACATGATTTACCTTCTCACTAAATAGCTTTGGTCCTCTCTGTATTTTTTCTTTGATCTACCTTGAGAGTTACTAAAATCTGAGTAGTATATTTGCCTCTAGAATAAAGAGATGAAGAGATATCTGGTGGATAACCCACTTACAGTGTAGCACAGAGATAACTTTACAACCTGCTGAATCTAAAATTACTTTTTGCCCAATCTACTATACAGAGATGTTTTAATCTTTATTATTATCATCAGTGGCAAGCACATTGCATGAAAATTAAATAATAATAACAATACATTCATTGAATTCCTCTTATATGTTTCATACACTGTTAATAAATCAAATATTCTTCACAATAATTCTATTAGATACTATTATTATCCACATTTAACAGATGAGGAAACTGCAACATAAGTCAACTAGGGGAGAAAAGCATTAAACAAATCATTATACAAATATATAGAATGAAGTTATACAAATATATGTACAGAAATTATACACACAGATACATACACATATGTGTGTATGTGTGTGTGTATAACTACAATTGTGATAAGTGCTACCAGGGAAAGTATAGAATGTGGTGAAAAGGTATAGTAGGGATCTGGGGATTAGGAAAATTTTCTCCAGGGAATGTCAAACAAGAGTTTCATACTGGGGAAAATAAAATGGCAGACTAGAAGCAGCCGGCCAGCACACCACTCCCAAAGAAAGAAGTGAAAAATGCAGGCAGCTGCCTACATACGGATCACTCTTCTCTGAAACAACATTGTGAAATCACAGAGAAGCAATGCAGGACACTTAGTGGGGAAGAAAAAGGGTGACAGGGTGATGCACATAACAAGAACAGAGAATGTGCAGGAAAGCACAGGAGGATAGAGCACTGGGGAGTGCTGCACTCACCCTGCTGGCGAAGTGTGAAACAGCCCTTTCCACCTCCACAGACCTCTACCTGGTCAGACTGTGGACCTGCCTGGAGTGTGTGCAGAGCCATTGCACCAGACAACAGGTGCAGCGGGGATCAGGCAGCCTCTAAAGCCATCCTGAGCTCTCAGGTACATGGTGCCAGGTCTACACCAGGCTGGGGAGGGAATGGATTGATGGCTTCCGTGAGCCATACCCTGTGACCTGAAGCCAACTGCTTCTTCCCTACAGTGCAACAGGATCTGAGCACGGGAATTGACCAAGGGCACAGCAGGCTCCAATCTGAGAGCCTTTGGACCACGACATCGGCAGGCCCTGGGTGGGGCGGGGAGAATTGCAGAGTCCCTGGGCCACCAGAACGGAGCTGTGCCCACCTGACTTGGTGACCACAGGGTTCCCAAGCCTGTGGAAGAGCCTGCCACTTTCTCAGCCCCGACTCCGCCCTCCAGGCCCCAACTGCCTCCTGCCTGCTCAGCCCTTACCCCACCTTCCAGGTTGGATCAGCCCCGTTGTCTGCATTCCCTGCTTCTCACTCAAAGGCCCTACTCAGAAGCTCTGCTTCTGGCTCCTCCCCAGTCCAGCTCTGAGGCTCTCACGCTGGAGCCTGAGGCTCTGCCTCTGTGCCTCCAGAACTCCCACCAGACCCCAGACTACATCCCTAAGACTCCAGCGCTGCACCTGGACCCCAAGACCCCATCCCAGAGCATCCACCAATACCGCAGGGCCAGAGGAACTGCTCCAGAGTCCAAGACCCAGCCAGGGACCCCCAGCCTTGAGCCACCAGTACACTGTGACCTGGCTTGAGCAAATGTCCACAGCCTGGGAACCCATTACAACTTCACCCAGCTGCTGCTGTTACCTCTGTGGGGAGACCTTGGATACAACAATTACCACAACACCAGCCTCAGTGAAGAGGGTCTTACCAAGCTTCCAAACTTGAGCATCCTAAACTATCTGCTGAATAATCCAACACCCATCACAAACAGCATTCACCACGGGCTTGAATAGAGGAAAATCACAGGCAAACAGAACAAATCAGAACAGTTACATCATAGGCTCCTAGTACACACATCTTTCCTCTGCCACATCAACATTTCAGAGTAAGGAAGGGAAAAAAACACCATTTAGGGACCCCCCCCTTACTCTAATCAAACAGGAGAGTTTCCAGCAAGGAACAGGTTCCCTGCAAACCTATTAGCCCTGAGTTGAGAAAAGAGGTTTCAGATGAGAAGAAACCAGCAAAAAAAAAAAAAAAAAAAAAACCTTGGGAACAGGAAAAATTAAAACAGATCAGCACCCACAAGGGATCACAATGGAGCTACAGCTGTGAACTCCAACTACAAGGAAATTTTTGAAATGATAGAAATGGAATTCAGAATATGAATGGCAAATAAGATGAATGAAATTGAAGAAAAAGTTCAAAACCACAAAAAGAAGCCAAAAACATATTTCAGGAACTTAATGAAAAAGTCACTAAATAACTAGACAAAATTAAGAAGAATGTAATAGAACTTAAAGAAATGAAAGAATCATTCAGGGATTTTCAAAACATAGCAGAAAGTTTCAGCAATAGATTAAATCAAAGAGAAGAAGGAATTTCAGGGCTTGAAGACAAGGCTCCCAAGCTAACCCAATCATCCAAAGAGACAGAGAAGAGAATGACGAAGTCAGAACAATCACTTAGGACTATGCAAAACGAACAAACCTATGAATCATAGGTATCCCTGAGGAAAAAGAAGAAGAAAGTGCTAAAAGTATAGGATAATATATTAAAGAAAATTAATTATTGAAGAAAATTTCTCTAGTATCACCAGAGATCCAGACATCCAGATATAAGATGCTCATCAAACACTGGTAAGATTCATAGCAAATAGGACATCTCCAAAACACATAGGAATCCACTTGGTCAAAGTCAAAATGAAAGAGAAAATTCTACAAGCAGCGAGATTCAAGCAACAACTGTCCAACATGGGAAAATCCATGAGGCTAATGTCAGATTTCTCAGGGGAACCCTTATAAGCTAGAAGGAAGTGGACCCCCATCTTCAATGTTCTTAAACAGAAAAACTATCAGCTTAGAATTTTGTATCCTGCAAAACTAAGTTTCACATTTGATGGAGAAATTAAGTTTTCCAGATAAGCAAACATTGAGGGAATTTTTCATGACTAGACCTGCCCTGCAGGAATTATTCAGAACTACATTATATACAAATCAGCACAAAAGAAATCCACCAGTGTAAAATCATCCAAAAGCTAAAGCTCAGTGCCTGTATAAAATAATGACTCAAGAGGTAAAACAAAGCAATAAAGTTCTACCCAGCAGGATGAACAGAACTACATCCCACTTATCAATTCTTTCAATAAACATGAATGTCTTGAATTCCTCATTCAAGAGACACAGCCTAGCAGAATGGATAAAAAAAATACAAGCCAAGTATCTGCTGTCTGCAAGAAACACATCTAATCCACAATGATCAATTGGACTCGAGGTGAAAGAATGAAAAAAAATTCCATGCAAATGGAAATCAAATGAAAGCAGGTGTAGCCATTCTCATATCAGATAAAATAGACTTCAAATCAACAATAATAAAGAAAGACAAAGCTGGTCATTATATAATAGGAAAGTGAGCAATTCAACAAGAAAACATAATAATCCTAAATATTTATGCATCTAACACAAATGTGCCCAGATTTATAAAGCAAACCCTACTAGATCTAAGTAAAGTGATAAACAGCAGCATCATAATTTCCAGGGACTTGAACATCACACTGACAGAGCTGGACAGATCTTCCAAACAGAAAATAAATAAGGAAGCACGGAACTTAAATGGGACTGTAGAGCAAATGAGTCTAACATACATTTACAGACATTCTACCCCAAAACTATTGAAGATAACATTCTTCTTATCAGCATGTGGAATTATCTCTAAGATTGGTCACATCTTAGGCCATAAAACATGTCTCAGCAAATTCAAAAAGATAGAAATTATGCAATATATTTTCTCAGACCACAGAGAAATAAAATTAGATATCAATTCTAACAGAAACACTCAATTCTACACAAAGTCATGGAAATTAAACAAGATACTACTGAATGATCATTGGGTCAAGGAAGAAATTAAGATTCTTTAAGATTGAGGAAATCAAAAGATTCTCAAACTAAATGACAAAGAGGACAAAAGTTATAAAAAAAAAAATCTATGGAATTCAGCAAAAGCCATCCTAAGGGGAAAATTCATAGCCTTACATGCCTACCTCAAAAAGAGAGAAACATCACAAATCAACAATCTAATGAATCATCTCAAGGAACTAAGAAAGGAAGAGCAACCAATCTTAAATCCAGCAGAAGAAAAGAAATAACTAAGGTCAGACCAAAACTAAAAGAAATTAAAAATAAGAAAATGATACAGAAGATTAATGAAACAAAAAGTTGGTTCTTTGAAAAGATAAACAAAATTGATAGACGTCTCGCTAGAGTAATAAGAAATAGAAAAGAAAGGACCCAAATTAGCTTGATCAGAAATGAAAAAGAAGATATTACAACTCATACTACAGAAATAGAAAATATCCTCTGTGAATACTATAAAAATCTCTATGCACACGAACTCAAAAACATTGAGGAAATGGACAAATTCCTGGAAACACAAAACCTCTCAAGGCTCAGTCAGGAAAAAATAGAACTCCTGAGCAATACTGAGCAATGAAATTCAAACAGCAATAAAACGTCTCCCAAGGAAAAAAAAAAGGTCCTAGACCAGATGGTTTCACAGACAAATTTTATCAGACCTACAAAGAAAAATTGGTACCCATACTGCAGAAATTATTTCATAACATCAAGAAGGAAGGAATCCTTCCCAACTTGTTGTACGAAACCAATATCACCTTGATACCAAAGCCAGGAAAGGACACAACCAGGAAAGAAACCTACCAACCAATATCCCTATGAATATAGATGTAAACATCCTCAATAAAGTTTTAGCAAACCGAATGCAGCAACACATAAAAAAAATAATCCACGATAACCAAGTGGATTTCATCTCAGGGATGCAAGGGTGATTCAGCATATGCAAATCAATAAATGTGCTTCACCACATAAACAGAAACAAAAACAAAGATTATACGATCATCTCAATAGACGCAGAAAAGCATTTGACAAAATTCAGCACCCTTTTATGATAAAAACTCTTAACAAAATAGGCATAGAAGGAACATATCTCAAAATTATAAAAGCCACATACAACAAACACACAGCCAACGTCATACTGAATGTGGAAAAGTTGAAAGCATTCCCACTTAGAACTGGAACAAGACAAGAATGTCCCACTGTCGCCACTTCTATTCAATACAATGCTGAAAATCCTAGCCAGAGTACTCAGGCAAAAGAAGGAAATTAAGGGTATGCAAATTGAGAAACAGGAGGTCAAACTATTGCTTTTTACTGGTGATATGATCTTGTATCTAGAAAACTCCAAAGATTCTGCCAAGAGACTCTTGAAATTGATAAATAAATTCATCAAAGTCTCAGATTGCAAAATCAATGTATATAAATCAGCAGCATTCCTATACACAAACAACACTCAAGGTGAGAATCAAATCAAAGACTCAATAACTTTCACAATAGCCTCAAAGAAAATAAAATACCTAGGAATATATTTATGCAAGGAGGTGAAAGATCTCTACAAAGAGAACTATGAATCATTGAGAAAGGAAATTGCAGATGATGTAAACAAACGGGAAAATGTATCATGTTCATGGATTGACAACATCAACATTGTTAAAATGTCCATACGACCCAAAGTGATTTACAGATTCAATGCAATTTCCATCAAAATACCAACGTCATTTTTTGAAGATCTAGACAAAACAATTCTGTACTTTATTTGGAACCAGGAAAGAGCTCATGTAGCCAAAGCAACCTTAAGCAAAAGGAACAAATCTGGAGGCATCATGTTACCAGACTTTAAGCTATACTACAAGGCTGTACAGCACAGCATGGTATTGACAAAAATATAGAGACATAGCGCAATGGAGAACATAGAACCCAGATATAAAACCACCCACATATTGCCATCTGATCTTTGACAAGCAGACAATATATACTGGGGAAAAGAATCCCAATTCAATAAATGGCGTTTGAAAAATTATATAGCCACAGGTAGAAGATTGAAACAGGATCTGTATCTTTCACCACTGACAAAAATTAATTCAAGATGGATAACAGTCTTAAATCTAAGGCATGAAACCATAAGAATTCTAGAGGAAAATGTTGTAAAAACTCTTCTAAATATCGGCATAGGCAAAGAAGTTATGAAGAAGACCCCAGTGACAATAACAACAACAAAAATAAATAAATGGGACTTGTTTAAATTAAAAAGCTTCTGCATAGCCAAGGAAATAATCGACAGAGCAAATAGACAACCAACAGAATGGCAGATAATATTTGCATGCTATACATCTGATAAAGGGCAAATAACCAGAATCTACAAAGAACTTAATCAAATCAGCAAGAAAACATCAAACAACTGCATTTAAAAAGGGGGCAAGGCCGGGCGTGGTGGCTCACACCTGTAATCCTAGCTCTCTGGGAGGCCGAGGCAGGCACATTGTTTGAGCTCAGGAGTTCGAAACCAGCCTGAGCAAGAGCGAGACCCCGTCTCTACTAAAAATAGAAAGAAATTAATCGGATAACTAAAAATATATAGAAAAAATTAGCCGGGCATAGTGGCACATGCCTGTAGTCCCAGCTACTCGGGAGGCTGAGGCAGAGGATCCCATGAGCCCAGGAGTTTGAGGTTGCTGTGAGCTGACGCCACGGCACTCTAGCCCGGGCCACACAGTGAGACTCTGTCTCAAAAAAAAAAAAAAAATTAGAAAAAAAAAATAATAATATAAGCAGTTAAGGCTATGAATCTCTCTCTAGTTACTACTTTGGATATATACCATGACTATTTTATTCAGTTTTAAATTTATTAAAATATTGTATTATGATTTTATTTTTGACATAAGTAATTTGTAAGTATTTTTAGTATTTATCTTTTGTCCTTTTATAAGCAGGATACGAACCACGGTTTGTCTAAGACTAGGAGCCCAGCCCACAGTTCTTTGCATTCTGGTTTATTATTAATCAACAAATAGTGAACAAAATATTTAATATAGCTTACAAGGCTCTCAGCATGATCTGGCCCCCACAACCTGTTACCTAGACTTATTTTAAACTGTGCTACTTTACTTTATTCTGTGTTTCGGCCACGAAAGCTTTCTTTCACGTCCCTGAAATTGTCATGACTTTTCACACTTACTAGCCCAAATATTTGCTCTAGCCTTACTCCTTTTAAATAACAAATGAAGCCTATTAAGTTTTTTTTTGAGACAGAGTCTTGCTTTGTTGCCCAGGCTAGAGTGAGTGCCTTTGCGTCAGTCTAGCTCACAGCAACCTCAAACTCCTGGGCTCAAGCGATCCTCTTGCCTCAGCCTCCTGATAGCTGGGACTACAGGCATGTGCCACCATGCCCGGCCAATTTTTTTTTATATATATATATATATATATATATATATATTTTTAGTTGCCTAGCTAATTTCTTTCTATTTTTAGTAGAGACAGAGTCTCACTCTTGCTCAGGCTGGTCTTGAACTCCTGACCTTGAGCGATCCACTCATCTCAGCCTCCCAGAGTGCTAGGATTACAGGTGTGAGCCACAATGCCCGGCCCACCTATTAAGCTTTTTAGTTTAATCATTACCTGCTCAGGGAAACTAAGTTAATTACTTCTACTATATACAGTACTCTCAAAACCTTAGGTAATGCTTCATAACAGCACTTAGACTGTAAGATCCATGAAGGTAGGATAAGTACCCAGATTTGCTCACCACTGTCTCTATGCTAAATACATAGAATACAATAGTGTTGCAATAAATACTTACTGAACGAATAAATGAACAAATATTTACTGTATTACAAGTACTACAGTCGGCTTCAGTTAGAAAAAGTTGAAAAACAGTTGCTGTTCCTGGGAATTCACTGTGTCATTTCCTTTTCTACACCATCTCTTTTCTTTTTTTCATTTCCCAAAGTTGCATTACCTACACCATCTCTTTAGGGCAGAAATTATACCCTTTTCTTCATAATCACTTCAAATCCCAGAATACAACTTTGTGGAAAAATATGTGTTTAACATTGCTAGCTATGATATCAGAATTTGCTGGAACAAAAAGGCTAATCTAAACTAAAGCTTTTTCTTGAAGCAAATCCATGGTTTAAAGCCTCAGTAATTAAAATGGTATGATACCATTTTGATACCAAAATAGATTGACAGAAAAGAATATAAAAATATTTTAAAAGACTCTGAGATTGAAAGACAAATAAGAACTTAATATAGGATAAAGTTATCATTTCAAATTAGTAGTAAAAGAATAAATTCATCAATAAACAGTAGTACTACCACTTAAATACTTGAAATGAAAATTAAATCTTTAACTCATATCTTGGCCAGGTGTGGTGGCTCACGTCTGTAACCTTAGCACTCTGGGAGGCCACGGGGGAAGGATAGCTCGAGGTCAGGAGTTCAAGACCAGCCTGAGCAAGAGCAAGACCCCCGTCTCTACTAAAAATAGAAAGAAATTAGCTGGATGCTAAAAATAAATAGAAAAAATTAGCTGGGCATGGTGGTGCATGCCTGTAGTCCCAGCTACTGGGGAGGCTGAGGCAGGAGGATCGCTTGAGCCCAGGAGTTTGAGGTTGCTGTGAGCTAGACTGACACCATGGCACTCGAACATGGGCAGCAGAGTGAGACTCTGTCTCAAAAAGAACAACTAAATCTCTAACTCATATCTAATACTCAAGTCCTATTTAAGTGTTTTAAAAGAGTCAAATGTAAAAACACAAGATGCAGGCTACTGAAGGAGAATAAATTACATAAATTATGATACACTCCTACCATGGAATAAGGTAATTCTGCATGTTCTGATAACAAGGTCTCTAAGACACCTTAAGAAAAAAGGTTAAGTTACAAAAATCAATGTATAGTATAGTATATTAACACTTACATAAAACAACAGCTTTACATGGGCATACATTTATAAATACAAACCAAAAGATATGAAAGAATACACAATATACTGTTAATAGTGTTACCCATGGAGAGAATGGGATATAAGAGGAACTAATATCACATGAAAGAGACTTTTACTTTTGAATCAGTAAACTACTAGTTTCATTGAATTATTTACAAGAAGCATGTATTACTCTTAAAATTTGAAAAAAAAATCCCATATATTCTCTAGAAGAAAAGTATTTTTATATGGATGCATACAAATAATCTATGCAGGATTCACCAACGCAGCTAACAAAGAATATGAGTAAGAATGAACATGCTATATTAAGCAAAAGAAAAGCAATTTACAAATGGTGAGCATTACATTGATTTATTTAAAATGTCAAACACTTTTTCTTTTGTTATCTACGCCTTTGGTAATATATCTAAGAAATCATTGCCAAATTCAACGTTGTGAAGTTTTTGCCATGTTTGTTTTTCTCTAAGATTTTATGGCTTTAGATTTTACATTGAGGTCTTTAGTCAATTTTTTTTTGAGACAGGGTCTTGCTCTGTCACCAGAGTTAGAGTGCAGTGGTTTCATCATAGCTCACTGTCACCTCAAGCTCCTGTGCTCAGGCGATTCTCCTGCCTGAGCCTCTCCGAGTAGCTGGGACTACAGGCATGTGTCACCACATCTGGATAATTTTTCTATTTTTTGTAGAGAAGAGGTCTTGCTCTTGCTCAGGCTGTTCTCAAACTCCTAGCTTCAAGCAATCCTCCGGTGTGTGCCTCCTAAAGTGCTAGGATTACAAGTATGAGTCACCATGCCTGGTCCTTTAATCAATTTTGAGTTAAATTTTGTATATAGTGTAAAGTAAGGGTACAACTTCATTCTTTTGCATATGGATATCCAGTTTTCCCAACAACATTTAAAAAAA
>CAUYSK010101103.1:0-12976 GCA_963575035.1 Avahi laniger
CAGAGTCTCACTTTCTTGCCTGGGGCGAGTGTCGTGGCATCAGCCTAGCTCACAGCAACCTCAAACTCCTGGGCTCAAGCGATCCTACTGCCTCAGCCTCCCAAGTAGCTGGGACTACAGGCATGTGCCACCATGCCCGGCTAAGAAGTTTTTAATTTTGATGTGGTCCAATTTATCTATTTTTGCTTTTGATACCTCTGCTTTTGGTATCATAGTCAAGAAATCTTTGCCAACCAAATGTCATAAAGTTTTTCCTCTATGTTTTCTTCTAAGAGTTTTATGGTTTTAGCTTTTAAAGTCTTCCATCCATTTTGAGTTAATTTTTGCCTACGGTATAAGACTGTCTTTTCCCCCTTGAATGGTCTTAACACCCTTGTTGAAAATTATTTGAATATACATATATATGTATATATGTTTATTTCTGGACTCTCTTCTCTATTCCATTGGTCTTTATGTCTGTCTTTATGCCAGTATCACATTGTCTTCATTACCATGGCTTTGTAGTAAGTTTTGAAATCAGCAAGTGTAAGACCTTCAACTTTGTTCTCCTTTTTTAAGATGGTTGTGGCTATTCAGGGTCCCTTGATATTCCATATGAATTTTAGGGTGGATTTTTCTATTTCTGCAAAAAACATCATTGGGATTTTGAAAGGGATGGCATCAAATCTGAAGGTCACTTTAGGTAGTATTTTGGGTTTCCTTTTTGAGTTGTTCATTGTTAGCATATAGAAATATAATTGGATTAAAACAAAATGTTAAAACAAAATGTTGCAAATTCAGTCTGCCAAGTTTGCAGAAGGGAACTGCGGACTGGGAGGCTTAAGGCAGGGGGGCGGGGAGGAGGTAGGGCAGAGGTGAGTGAAAAGGCCGTGACGTTTTTTACCACTTTGAATGTGTCATTTTCTTGGCTGGGCATACTTGGTTGCTTTGATTTCCAGAGCTCCTATACAGAAGTTATTTTAGCCAGTTCCTGGTTGTTTATTTAATGTTTCTGTGCGGACAGGGTGGGCTTAGAGCGTTCTAGTTCACCATCTGGCTGACATCCCTCTCTACTGCCTACTCTTATTCCCCAAACAGTATATCCCAAGGAAACAGTTAAGGAGCCAGACTGGTCAGAGCAGAGAGACAAGGCTGAGAGGTAACAAGAGACAGGCTGAAGAGGAAGAAGGAGGGAGCAGGAGTCTGGGAATCTGAAACCGAAGACTTAGACTTGATTCCATGAAACCAACAGGCATCTGCAACAACACCTGGCAAGGCAACAAAAACCAAGGCAGAAGTCAGGCCAGGCCAACCTGAGCTTACTCCAGCGCACCGGCTTGAATGTCAAACAAATCAAAGGATTTGGAGCATCTGCAATGGCTTTACCTC
Organism: Avahi laniger; assembly: GCA_963575035.1. Classification (NCBI taxonomy): domain Eukaryota; kingdom Metazoa; phylum Chordata; class Mammalia; order Primates; family Indriidae; genus Avahi; species Avahi laniger. The sequence continues at coordinate 1,369 of CAUYSK010101103.1, forward strand.
ACATCCCATCAGGGCTCCCCCACCTACCTCACCTTAAATGAATCAGCATTATGAGCCCCACACCCCAGCCCAACCTCTGCCCTCACTCTGAAGGATGAGCAGCCCAAGCTCCCATCACTTCCACCTGAACACTGGACTCGATATACAGCAAATATATAATAAATCAGCCCTGACAAAAACGTGGCTTCAAGCAGGACAGTCCCTTCCCATGCACGGTGGTCCTTTCTCCTAGTGATTTCAAAGAGTTCTTGATCACTAACCTCACCTGGGAGGCCAGTTGAAAATACAGAATCCTGGGCCCCTCCCCTAGAGGGTTTGGTTAAGGAAGTCCACATGGGGACCCAGGCACCTGCATTTTCACCTAGCCCCATGGGCATGGCAGATCATCGGCCACTTTGGGGAAGTACTGGCGTAGTTACCTCCCCAGAGTTGCTACCCTCTGAGTTTATTTCCACCTGCCCACACCTGTGGTGAGGGCTTTCCAAGAAAGGAGAAAGAAGAACTGAATTCAGTTCCCTGTCACCCTCCCCAGAAGTCTCAAATTGACAATTTTATCTCACAGTTTTAAGACACAGAATATAATTTTTTAAAAAACAATAACTTTTGAATTAGTTACCAGCAATTAAATACAGATTTCATAAGCCAGATACAGAAGGACAAGTATTGTGTGATTCCACTTAAATGGGGTACCTAGAATGGGCAAATTCATGGGGACAGAAAGTAGAATGGAGATTACCAGGGGCTGGAGGGAGCGGGATGGGAGGAGTTATTGCTTGATGAGTACAGAGTTTTTGTTGGGGATGATGAAAAAGTTTTGGGTAAAAATAGTAGTGATGGTTACACATCATTGTAAATAAATGTAATGCCATTGAATTGCATGCTTATAAATGGTTAAAATGATAAATATTATGTATATTTTATCACGATTACAAAAAAAACCAGATTTCATATAAAAATCTGGATTGCTACGTTCTATTTAAAGAAAAAAATGAAGATCTGATGACACCGGGTCATGCTTTGTATATCAATAACTGGTGGGAGCTGACACAGCTGTTGCCTTTAGATGGGACAGGGGCTCTCATGTTCACTGGGACCCCACCACACACGATGTCACTTTTACAAGGCCTGCCTCACTCATTCATATGACCTGGTGGATCCCCGTGAGCATTGGAGAGGATGGTCCCAGACCTAGCCCATCTCACTTCGGTCACTACTAACCTTGTTCTCCTCTCCAACCCCTGCCTACTCCTTTCTTCTAGAGCATAATGGGAGGCCAGAAAGTGGTCAGTCACATGGAAAAGGACTGTGTGTGCCTAAGCAACAGTAACAGTCAATGGAAGTGAACCAAAGAGTTTGCCCTCACCTCCCCACACTTCACTCAGACCTTCATAGGCCTCTGACATTAGGAGACCCAGAATGACAAGCCCAGACTGTAACACACGCAAGTGGCCGTAACTTTGGAACAAGACTAGACAGGCCACATACCTTATGAAGCTGACTCTCAAGTCAACCTCAGAAACTCTCAGCCTCTCTGGGTCATGCCATATGATCAGCCAGTCCGGCAAACACAACTTCCTTAAGTCTGGAGTCACTTTCTAGAGCCTATCTTTATCTGCTAGAATCTGACTTCTGTGCTGAAATACTCATTGTTCTAGATCTGCACTACCCAACTGGTTATGGAACATGGACCATCGCTTACTGCGAAAGGTGGCCAGTCTATAAGTGTAAAATGTATGCCAATTTCCAAAGATTTAGTAATGAAAAAAAAATGTAAAATAGGACACTACTAACTTTATTATATCAATAACATGTTGAAATAATATTTTGGATATATTGAGTTAAATAAAATATAACGCTATATATAACTATGGTTTGAATATGTCCCTCAAAGTTCATGTGCTGAAAGCTTAAGCCCACATGGACGGATTAACGTTACTATGGGAGTAAGTTCATTCTCATGGGAGTGGGTTCCTTACTGTAAGAGTGGGTTTGGTATAAAAGTGAGTTTGGCCCTCTCTTGCTCTCTCTCTCTCTCACCCATGTAATGCCTTCCACCATATTATGATGCAGCTAGAAGGCCTTTACCAGATGTTATCTCTCAACTTTGGACTTCACAGCCTCTAGAACTGTAAGCCAGATAAGTTTCTGCTCATTAAAAGTTACCCCATTTCTGGTATTCTGTTATAGCAGCATAAAACAGACTAAGATACAAACTTGGTACTGAGAACTAGGTTTGTTGCCATAACACCTGAAAATTTGGAAGTGGCTTTAGAACTGCATAATGGGTAGAAGCCAGAAGAATTTGGACGAGAAGAAGAGAAAAGGCCTAATAGCCCATCATGTCAAAGAAGACCAAGAAAATGCTGAAGAAAACAGACTTTTTAATGAGGATTGGGAATTGCAGTATTATCTTGTTTCTGCTGAAGATAAGATGATTTGCTTGCTTTGTGATACTGCAATATCAACATTAAACAAATTCAATGTTCACAAGCATTATACCATTTGTAAGGACCACAAATATTTTAAATTACAGAGAGAGGCATAAAAGGTTGCATTGCAGGAGTTATTAATAAAAGAGGAAAAGCAAAGGCAATTCTTTCAAGCAGCAATAAGATCTGGAAATAATGCCACTGAAGCAACTTATAAAATAGCTTATATACTTGGGAAAAAAGGAAGCCATTCAGTGATGCAGAAATTGTGAAAGAATGCATTGACAAAGTTGTCAATGTTTAGACCCCAATAATGTTTTAAAGTACAAACAACTGCTTCTTTCAAGGAGAACCATAACTGATCAAAAGCCTGAATTGGCCTTCAACTTCAGAGAACAACTTCGTGCAATACTTCAAAAGGAAAATATATATTATGCAACCACTTTGGATGAATCAACTGATGCTACTGACTTGGCACAGGTTTTATACTTCACTCGGGTCATAACAGAAGATTTTCTTTGCTAGGAAGAGTCACTCACTTTGGGCACTCTTGAAAACAGAACATGGGGAATAGTTATCTTCAACAACTTTCAAGATAAATGTCGTGAAGTTGGACTGAATTTGGTAAATTTAGTGAGTGTAAGTACAGATGGTGTACCTTCCATGACAGGAAAACATGAGGGGTTTATTGCACAATTAAAAGTATTAACATTTCCAGATGCTCTCATTTCTTTTCATTGTATCTTGTATCAGCAAAATCTCTGTGCTAAAGCTACTATTTTAAGTGACACTTTGCAACAAGTTATTAGTATTGTTAACTATATTCATGCAAATGCAACATGGCATCATCAATTTTATAACATGCTAAAGTTGAACAGGGACATATTCAGCGTGGATTTGCTGTATTATCATAAAGTGCATTGGCTATTATAGGGACAGGTGTTAGCCAAAATTTTATCTCTGTGGGAACAGAGAGTTAAATTTTATGAAGAACAGAATCAGCAATGTGAATTATGGAAAGAAGATTTCTATAGGATTGTAGCATTTCTGTGTGATATCATGTCAAATAAAAATGACCTGAATATTTCTTTGCAAGGTAAAACCAAGTCTATCTATGATATGTGGCAAAAAATCTAAGCATTTCAAAAAAAAAAAAGTTATCTTTTTTCAAAATACTTCTTCAAAAGGAAATTTTGGATGAACGTTTTCCCCAGTTAGCAAAGGCCATTCCCCAGGATGATATATGTGAATCATTTTAAGAATATACAGCTGTTATAGACCTATTAATTGGAGAATACAATGAAAGGTTCACTGACTTTGAGAATCATGACATCATATTAAAATTAGCATTTCAGCCTCACCTCGTTGATATCACCAAGGCACCCAGAGAACTGAAGATGGAGTTGATTGAGCTTTCAGTAGATGACATTTTAAAGTCATTGTTTGATGCTAAGAAAGATCCAACTGAAATATGGAAAAATGTAGTAGAGTATCCATGCCTTTGGCAACATGCCCAAAAAATGTTTTCTTGTTTTTCAACCACTTATTGTTGTGAATCTACATTCTCCTACCTAACCCAAATCAAGATGCCCTTAAGATCACAAACGACTGATGCCCACCAAGAGGATCAACTGAAACTGCAGACCTCCATGCTGCAATGAACTATTCAAATGCTTTCTAACAAAAAGCAGTCACAACAAAGTCATTAAAAGGTTAGTTAACTTTAAAATTAACAGTTTTCATTTTTTGAAATTATTAAGCACATAGTAGTTAGATTTTTACAAAATAATGTACATTTTTAAGTCTATCTAATTGAAAGTTTCTTGAATGAGGCCTTATTTGATTATAGCTAAATTAATGTGGGCTTCCCACATAAAAAGGTTCCCCACCTGGGCTTTAGAGAAATGAACTAGGGTATCTGGTGGAAGAAATTTCTAAGCAAAATGTTGAAGGAGCTCTCTTGCTACTTTTAAGTGCATATAATAAGATGTGAGGGGAGAGAAATTATTTGCAGACAAAATTTATAATTAAAAAGGAAGCAGAGCAGAAAGATTTGGAAAATAATTCAAAGCCCAGCCAATTGTAAAGAGTGGAAAGGTGTCTTTAGGATCATCAAGACAATGGGAGAAAGAGCCCAAAAACATTTTAGAGACCTTCTAGGTAAGCTAGGACCTTGAGGGCAAGTGCTTTGGTTTGCATATGATTTGAATTTGTCCCTGTCAAAATGCATATTGAAATCTGATCCTTAATGAGGCTGGTGTTGGGAGACGGGGCCTGGTGAGAGGTGTTTCAGTCACATAGGCAGATCCCTCATGAATGGCTTGGTGCCGATCCCCTGGCGTTGAATGAGTTCTTGCTCTCATGGTGTAACCAGTGCTCTGTTTTTCAGAACCTTATTTTGAAATTCTCCCACCCATTTCTTGTTATGTTGTTAATGAGAAAGCACTTACCTTTGCTCTCTTTCTTTCCACCAGGCACTCTCTTGCACAAGTTTCCCCTATCTAACTATGTGTCAACTTAGAAGTTCTGGAGACTGAGTCCTGAAACCATCCAGACCCCACCAGGAGATTACCTCAAGGCTGCATGTAATCTAAGGACAGTCACTGAGCTGGCACCATTCACCAGTGGAGCAATCCTCATCGGAATGAGTCATACTGACCAGTACCTCCTTGCTGCTCCTGCATGCCCCTCATACCAAGGCCCCTTTTTAAACCCCTATCTTCAACCCAAAATTTTGAAATGGTCACTTTGAGGCATGAGCCTTTGGCCATTTTCCCACTGCTAGCTCTGGAATGAAGTCACTTTCTTTTCACCATACCTTGTCCTTGTTACCGGCTTTTGCAAGTGGTGAGTGGCTGAGTCTGTGGCCAGTTACAAGGAGACTGGAGTAGTTCTCACAGGAGTGGATTAGTTCCTAGGATGGTGGGTGGTTACAGAGCCAGGACGCTCCTTGGGTTTTGCCTCTTCACATGTATCCACTTCCCTTTGACCTTATCTGCCATGTTATGATGAGTACAGAAGCCCTCGTGGGGAAGCCAGGGCCAAGCCCTTGAACATCCCAGCCTGCAGAACCATGAGCTGAATAAACCTCTTTTCCTTACACATCACTCAGGCTCAGGTATTCTGTTGGAGCGACACAAAGCGAACTAAGATGGAAAATTGGTACCAAGAAGCGGAGTCTTGCTGTAAAGAGATCTGAAAATGCAGAAGCGCCTTTGAAACTGGCTAATGGGCAGAGGCTGGAAGAGTCTGGAGGAGCAGGCTAGAAAAAATTGCCATGGACAGAGCATTAAGAATGCTTCTGTCACAATATTGTACACACACACATACACACACAAAAGTGATTCTGCTGAGGGCTCAGGAGAAGATAAAACGGGAAAGTTTGGAGTTTCTTAGAGATGGTTAAGCGGTTGCAACCAAAATGCTGATAGAAACAGAAACATGGACAAGAAAGGCCATTCAGGGGAGGTCTCAGATGGAAATAAGGAGTATTTATTTGGAAAGTAGAACAAAGCCACCCACCTTACACCATAGCGCATTGTGTCCATGCCTTAGGGCTTTAGGGAAGACCAAACTGAAGAGTGATGACCTAGGGTATCTGGCAGAAGAAATTTCTAAGCAACAAAGTGCTCAAGAAGTGGCGTGGTTACTTTAATGGCTTATGCTCAATTGGGGCAGCAAAGGAATGATCCAAAGGTAGAATTTATAATTAAAAGGGAAGCAGAGCATAAAAATTTAGAAAATTTGCAGCTTGGCCATGTGGTAGAGAATGAAAGAGCATTTTTTCTGGAGAGAAATCCATAGGTGTAGCTGAGGACTCTTTGTTAAAGGGACTAGTATTGATATTAGGGAGCCAGGTACTAATAGTCTGAATAATGGGGGAAAGCTCCCAAAGGCATTTCAAAGATCTTCAAGGCTGCACCTCCATCACAGACCCAGAGGACTAGGAGGACAGAACGGTATTGGGCAACAGGCCTGGGGATGCTGCTCCCAGCCACTCTAGCTGAAGCAGCTGTGGCTTGGACTACTGCTCTGGAGAGCATAAGCTTGTAAGCCTTGGCAGCATCCACATCCACCTGCTACTATCTTGCAGGCATGCAGAATTCAAGAGCAGTGGAGGCATGACAGCTTCCACCTAGATTTCAGGGGATGTATTGGAAAGCCTGGGAGTCCAGGCAGAAACTTGCCACAGGGCTGGAGGCAGCACAGACATCCTCTCCTGAGGTAATGCCAAGCAGAAATGCGGGGTCAGGGCTTCTACAGAAAGTCCCCATCAGAGAAATACCTAGTGAAGCTGAAGGGGCAGGGCCACTGCCAGGACCCCAGAATGGTAGAGCCATTCGTAGCATATGGCCTCAACCTGGAAAAGCTGCAGGCCATTTGACTCCAACCAGTGACAGCAGCCACGTGGGCTGCACCCAGTAAAGCCATGGGGGCTGGGCTGTCCAAGGCCTTGGGAGTCCACCACTGGCACCAGTGTGCCCAGCATGTGTGACATGGAGTCTAAGGAGTATATTCAAGAGCTTTTTGATTTTTTTCATTCAGTGTCTTCCCTGCTGGATTTTGAACTTGCTTGGGACCTGTTATTCCTTTCCTTTTTTTCTTTTTTCTTTTCTTTTTCATTTTTGACAGGGTCTTGTTCTGTTGCCCGGGCTGGGGTACAATGGTATCATCATAGCTCACTGCAGCCTTGAACTCATGGGCTCAAGGGATCCTCCTGCCTCAGCCTCCTGAGTAGCTGGGACTACAGGTGCATACCACCACACCGGGCTAATTTTTCTTTAGTTTTTGTAGAGATGTTGTTCAGGCTGGTCTTGAACTCCTGGGCTCAAGCAATCATCCTGCCTCGGCCTCCCAAAATGCTGAGATTACAGGTGTGGGCCACCATGCCTGGCTTTGCTTTTTTTTTTTTTTCTTTAAAGAGCTGATGTCTCGCTTGGTCATTCACGCTGTAGTACGTGGTGCAATCATAGCTCACTGCAGGCTTGAATTCCTGGGCTCAAGTGAACCTCCTAGTTCAGCCTCCCAAGTAGCTGGGCATGGTGCATACCACCATGCCTGGCTAATTTTTTTCATTTTTTTAAGGAGTGAGGGTTCTTGCTATGTTACCCAGCTGGTCTTGAACTACTGGCCTTAAGTGATCTTCCCGCCTTAGCCTCCTGAGTAGCTGGGATTACAAGTGTTACCCCTCACTTTTGGTAGATTTCTCCCTTTTGGAATAGGAATATTTATTCAATGTTTAATCATTGTATCTTAGACCTAGACAACTTGTGTTAAAATTTACAATCTCGTAGCTGGCAGGAACTTGCCTTGAGTTTCAAATGAGACTTTAGACTTTGGAGTTGATGCCAAAACAAGACTTTTGGGATTATTGGGATAGAAGGATTGTATTTTGTATGTGACAAGGACATGGGTTTTGGGGGACCAGGAGCAGAATGCTATGGTTTGAATATGTCCCCCAAAGTTCATGTATTGGAAACTTAATCACCAATGCAAGTGTTGAGAGGTGGGACTTTTTTTTTTTTTTTTTTTGTAGAGAAGGTCTCACTCTGTTTCCCAGGCTAGAGTGCAGTGATATCATCACAGTTCACTGCAACCTTCAAACTCCTGGGCTCAAGCAATCCTTCTGCCTCAGCCTCCTGAGTAGCTGGGACTACAGGCATGCACCTCTCTTATTTTTCTATTTTTTGTAGAGACAGGATCTCACTCTTGCTCAGGCTGGTCTTGAACTCCTGGTCTCAAGTAATCCTCCACCTTGGCCTCCCTGAGTCCTAGGATTATAGGCGTGAGCCACTGCACCTGGCCCCCACAGGTGGGACCTTTAAGAGGTGATTAGGTCATGAGGGCTCTGCCCTCATTAATGGCTTAATGTTGTTATCACATGAGGTTTGTTATAAAAGCTAGCTTAGCCCTTTCTCACTCTCTCTCTTGTCCATAAGAAGCCTTCTGTCATGTTATGATGCAAGAAGAAGGCCCTCAATAGATGCCGGTCCTTTGATCTTGGACTTCCCAGCCTCTAGAACCATGAGCCAAATAAATTTCCATTCATTATAAATTACTCAGTCTGTGGTATTCTGTGACAGCAACATAAAATATGTTAAGACAATTACTAAAACTAATTTCACCTGTTCTTTTTACCTTTTTTATGTTTACATTTTTAACGTGGCTACTAGAAAATTTAATTACACATGTGCCTTGCATTTGGGGCTTGCATTTTATTTCTACTGGACAGTGTTATTTTAGACGGCCAGCTGTGGCTTCTATAGAACTGGTTGTGTAAGGTTACTGTATTTTCTTTACTTCTAGAAGCAAACTGATTCTCTCTCACTCTGTATTTGGGTGGCACTGTGCTATGAGCTGCCCAAGGGTCCTTGGGGAAGTCCCTTCCCCTCTTTCTGCCCCTCACCTGGGCTAGGGCTGACCTTGAAGATCTCTTTTAGCTCCCACATCTGCCTTCTCCTGTACCATCCAACTATCAGACCGTAACACAAGGCTCTCTTCTGACACTTGCGTAATAACAATGTGTACGTGTCACTTCAAACCCCACACAGATTCTCCCTTGAAACAATGCTGCTGGTGTTGCTTCAAAGATGCCAGGTTGTCACCACCTGGAGCCACTGGTCAGAGTGTACCAACAGAAGGGAAGGGCCTCAGTTGTTGTCTTGAGGCTTGTCTTCCCTCTCTCCCCTCGCTTCAGGATTTATTGGTTTCTTCTTGCCAGAGACTCCACCCCCACCCCCACCTTCCCAACAACACGGTCAAAGAGGAAGAATCAGCCCTCTAAGAGGAACTTCAAAACCAAAGGTAAGTCCCAGGCCCTCAAACTCTGAGTAAAATAACTGGAAACTTCATCATCAATAATAGCTCTCCAGACACCAAAAGAAAACTTAGATCTTTAGAATCCATCATACATATATTTGCTCCACAATCAATATGGGCCTACTGACAGTGGCTTTGGAGGTAGCACTGGGTTCAAATCTCTCTTCTACCATCACTCAGTAGTTATAAGACCCTAGATAAGGTTATTTGATTTATCTGGGTCACTTTCCTCACCTGTAACAATGGGAACAATTTCACCTACCTCCCAGAGTTCCTGAAAGGATTAAATTGAATAATAGACAAAAAAGTGCCTTGTATGTAGTAAGTGTTTAATAGATACTAGCTTCTTTCCCTTTCTTCACCCTTTCCCATGGCAGTTAGGCAAAGAAAATACTAAAAACCTCAGGGAGAACTGAAAATAAATCCTCTATGCTATAATCTGTTTTTATTTTTTAATCTGAATCTTGGTGCCTGGTACAATTTTAAAATCTGGTGCAGGAACTCTGCAAAGGCAGGGATTATCTTTGCAGCCCTAGCACAATGTCTTGCAGAAGGCAGGTGCTAGGAAAGCTTGTTGAATGAATGAATAATGGATTTAATGCAAGCAGAGGCTGGTGCATGTGTGGAGCATATAAAAAGCATTTGAAGAGAGAGGTCAGAATTACCAGGGTGCAGGGATTAGGGTAATCCGTGTGGTCAGGGTCAAAGCGAAGTTTGCAGGCCATAAAGAATTATTGTGAGTAATAACATTTGAAATCTGTTTAAATAGCTTCGTGGAGTCTATTTTCTAAGCAGCAAAACTCAAGGTGCTCCGTTAATATTTCTCCTCCATTCAGCTGTACTTTACTCAGGAAAAAAGGGTTAAAACATGACAAAGATGCAAACATAGTCATCTCTACTTGAGTTAGTATAGCAGACAATTCAGTTTTTCATAATGTATGACTTACTTAGCACGGAGGGTTAGACCCAAATAGATCAAACTAAAAAGATCAAACTAAATAGATGGCTCTATTATACAAATATACCATGTCAAAGTGTTTTTAAATATAAAGTTCTTAGCATTTTCTGGCCTTGGTGGTGGGTAGACGTGGGATGAACAGCTATTCCTATACAATTTTCCCCCCACTGGTCAGAGCAGCAATAGGATCCTATTAAATTTTAAAGATATATCTAGTATTAAGTTCCTTCACAGGTGTGTGAGAAGGAGTGTGAAAATCTATTAGTTTGTGCTTTATGATTAACAAAAAAAGGTATTAGAATCATAAAGAAAAAGATCCACAAAGCACCCCAGGAAGATTAGAATGGACATTCCCTGTAAGGAGGGGTATACTATACCCCACAGTGACATTTCCCACCCCGTGTCTCACACCCCAGTAAAAACAAATTCACACACACACACACACACACACACACACACAGAATCTCCCATCACCCAGCCAACAAAGAGGGCTTCTCCCAGTTAGCAATCCTGCCCTCAGCCAGCAGTGGGCCTGGGGTTGCAGTGACCTTGTCTGAATCCTATTCTGCTGCTTATAGGGATATTTAACCCTCCGGAAGGTGGCAAGCTCCTGCCCTTCCTCCCCTAGCTTTACCCTCCTATAAAGGAAAAACCCAATAGTGCCAAATCCAACAGCAGGGCTGCATGAGGGTATTAATATCCACAGTCACATTATTTTAGAAGATAGGCGGTTGATAAATATCATCACTACCTGCTTTTAAATTGTCCTGAACAAACGATTCATCCAGTTTCAACTTCAGGCCTCAAATCAATTCAATCTTCAAAATATTCAAAGCCATAGGTGAAAACAGGGTAAAGGATTTTATGTTGCTTGTTTGTGGGCTAAAGGTGGCTTCTCTGTCTGCTTTCATCGATTGCTTAGGCAATTACAAAAGTGGCAGAACTCACTGACACAGGGAAATTTAGCTCACATCACCTTCTTGGTGGTAAAGATGAACAGAAGTGTACTTTGCCATTAGAGAAGTTTTGGAAAGTTTCTGTTTCAAATGCAAAATTTCTAAATGCAAGGTTAACTTTTTTTTTTTTTTTTTTTTTTTTGAGACAGTGTAGCACTTTTGTTGCCCCGGCTAGAGTGAGTGTCATGGCATCAGCCTAGCTCACAGCAACCTCAGACTCCTGGGCTCAAGCAATCCTACTGCCTCAGCCTCCCAAGTAGCTGGGGCTACAGGCATGCGCCACCATGCCCGGCTAATTTTTTTTTAATATATTTTTAGCTGTCTAATTAATTTCTTTCTATTTTTGGTAGAGACGGGGTCTCGCTCTTGCTCAGGCTGGTCTCGAACTCCTGAGCTCAAACAATCCACCCGCCTCGGTCTCCCAGAGTGCTAGGATTACAAGCGTG
>CAUYSK010101105.1:0-24115 GCA_963575035.1 Avahi laniger
CTAATTTTTTCTATATATATATATATATTTTTAGTTGTCCAGATAATTTCTTTCTAATTTTAATAGAGACGGGGTCTCGCTTTTGCTCAGGCTGGTCTCGAACTCCTGACCTTGAGGGATCCACCCGCCTCGGCCTCCCAGAGTGTGCTATTTTCTTTAATGTCAAACTTAGTAAAAGCTCAATTTTTATTTCTGCTTCTGTATTTAAACTGTTGCAATATCATATATTATCTAGCTTCTAGGAAATTTTACTGTATATTTGTGAGAGAATGAGAGTGAAAAGGGTAATAGTATCTTAGAATTAAAATAAAAATAATTTCAAACCCCCTATAAATATACTGAGACCCCCTCCCACCCTGGGTCCCCAGATCAGACTTTGAGAACTAGTGTTGCAGATGAAGATTGTTGACATGGGAAATATTCATGGTATGTAAAAATTTTAAAGTATTGTATATATTTTTAGAATGATTAACTTTTAAAATTGTGTATACAGTTATTTTGAAAGGTCTACAAAGATAAGCATGGTGTTAGCAGTGGTGGTCTCAGTGAGATGGAATGTGGTTTATTGTTAATGATGTGTCTTTTTGCTCATCTGCACTTTCTGATGTCTTTGCTTATATTATTTTGGTAATAAGAAAAAAATACAGTTATTTTTTATTTAAATTAAAGATCCTCTTTGACAGTCCACAGAAGGTCATATGGAGCCTTCAGGGGGATATCAAGGGGTTCCGGACCTGTAGTTGTCTGTTGGGAATCTGGGGTCCATTGCAGTGGCTATTTTATTTTACCAGAAGCCTTTATGATTGTTGTGAGTGAGAGAGTCTTACAGTCTCATAGAGCAGGAGTCCCCAACCTGTGGTGAGTTGTATAATTATTATATAATACAGTGTAATAATAATAGAAATAAAGTGCACAATAAATGTAATATGCTTGAATCATCCCGAAACCATGCCCCCCACCCCTCCCCAGTCCGTGAGAAAATTGTCTTCCATGAAAACGATTCCTGGTGCCAAAAAGGTTGGGGACTGCTGCCATAGAGCTTCTTAGTCAAATGTGCTGGTGCACGTGACCTTCAGTCGGATGTGGATGGGGACTCTCAGCCAGCCATAGCAAGGTGGTTTCATCAGTTTCCTGCTGCTGCTGTAGCAAATTATCACAAGGTTAGTGGCTTAAAACAACACAGATTTATTACCTTACAGTTCTAGAGGCTACAAGTCATAAAATCAGGGTGTCAATAGGGCCATTCTCCTTCTAGAGGCTCTGGGGAGAATCCGCTGTGTTACCTTTCTGGCTTCGACAGGCCACCTGCAGTCCCTGGCTGCGGCCCCTCCCTCTATCTCAAGGCCAGCAGCTTTAGCATCTTCAACTCAATACCTTCCTCCATCCTTTTTCTGGTTCTTTGTCCCAACTCTTCTACCTATAAACTAAAAATAAAATTCTAAGTCTCCAACCAACTGAATGGACCCCCCTCTTGGCAAAGACCCAGAGAAACCAGAAAAACTGAGTTCCCAGCCGTGATGGGATGGGAGGTCAGACACACCTCCTTATACCCCCTCCCGTTTGTGGTTTAAACAGAATAACTCACCACTATTAATGTTAAAATAGTGATTATAAGACTGACAGAACCGACTCTCTGTGACCATAAGATGCCGAATTATCAACAGAACTGAAGGCCATGCCAGATAAAGGTTAAGTCACGCACCCCTACATTTAAAGAATAAACTGTGTTCTAACTGTGACAAGGTTTACAGTTACTGAATATTTCAAGCCCACCACTGAGACCTACTGCTTTCACTAATTATACTGATTTTGAGATTCTTCCACATTGTTGTATGTATCCGTAATTCATTCATTTTCGTTGTCGAGTGGCATTCCCTTCTACGAGTACAATTTATTTATCCATTCATCAGTCGATGGACATTTGGGTTCATTGCAGTTTTGACCTATTATAAATAAAGTCGCTATGAAAAATGACATATATTCATATGAGAAGCCCTTATGTTAACATAAGTTTTCCTTTGCTTTGCATAAATATTAATATCTAGGAGTAGAATTGCTAGATCATATGATAAGTGTATATTTAATGCTACAAGAAACTGCCTGGCCGGGCGCGGTGACTCACGCCTGTAATCCTAGCACTATGGGAGGCCGAGGCGGGCGAATTGTTTGAGCTCAGGAGTTCGAGACCAGCCTGAGCAAGAGGGAGACCCCATCTCTACTAAACATAGAAAGAAATTAGCTAGACAACTGAAAATATAGAAAAAATTAGCCAGACATGGTGGCACATGCCTGTAGTCCCAGCTACTCGGGAGGCTGAGGCAGTAGGATTGCTTCAGCCCAGGAGTTTGAGGTTGCTGTGAGCTAGGCTGACGCCACGGTGCTCTAGCCCAGGCAACAGAGTGAGACTGTGTTTCAAAAAAAAAAAAAGAAAAAAAAAGAAACTGTCAAATGGATTTCCACAGTGGCAGTGCCATTTTACATTTTATCAGCAAAATATGAGAGTTCCAGTTGCTCCACACTCTCAACAACATTTGGCATTTTCAGTCTTCTTAATTTTAGCCATTCCTGTGGGTATATAATGATATGTCATTGTGATTTTAATTTGTATTTTCCTAATGACTAATGATGTTGAGCTTTTTATGTGCTTTTTTGCCATTTATATATGGTTTTTAGTAAAGTATCTGTTCAAATTTTGGCCCATTTATAAATTGGTTTTTGTCTTGAGTTGTAAGAATTTATTTTATGTTTTCTGGAACCAAGTATTTTATCAGATATATGTTATGCCAATATTTTCTCCCAGTATGTGCCTTATATTTTTATTTTCTTAACAGTGTCATTGAAGAACAAAAGTTTTTAATTTTAATGAAGCCCAATTTATCAATATTTTTTCTGATGTGAGTTTTTATAAATTAATATCACTAAGATTTTCTCCTGTTTTCTTCTAGAAGTTTCTTCTTTCAACTCTTACATTTATGTCTTGATCCATTTTAATCTGTGTTTTTTATATGGTGTGAAGTAAGGGTAAAGGTTCATATTTTTGCATACTGATGCTCACTTGTTCCAGGATCATTTATTGAAATCACTATCCTTCTGCCCATTGAGTTTCCTTGGCACTTTTGTCAAAAATCAATTGCCTCTGGGAGGCCCAGGCAGCAGGATCGCTTGAGGTCAGGAGTTTAAGACCAGCCTGAGCAAGAGGGAGATCCTGTCTCTATCAAATACAGAAAAAATTAGCCAGGCGTGGTGGTGTGCACCTGGAGTCCCAGCTACTTGGGAGGCTGAGGCAGGAGGATCACTGGAGCCCAGGACTTTGAGGTTGCTGTGAGCTATGATGATGTCACTGTACTCTACCCAGGGCAACTGAGTGAGACTCCACCTCAAAAAAAAAAAAAAAGACAAAAAGAAAATCAATCGCCTGTACATGTGTGGGTTTATTTCTGCATTTTCTGTTTAGTTCCACTAATATATACATGTCTGTATTTATGCCACTACCATATGCTCTTCATTCCTATAGCTTTTACAGTAAGTTTTGAAATTAGGTAGTGTAAGTACTCCGACTTTATTCTTCTTCAAAAATTTTAGGCTATTCTAGATTATTTGCAATTTCCATATGAATTCTATTTTTTTTAATTAATTATTTTTTTAGAGACAAGGTCTCACTCTGTCACCTAGGCTGGTCTCAGACTCCTGGGCTCAAACAACTCTCCCACATCATCCTGACTCATTTGGGTTACAGGTATAAGCCACTGTGCTCAGCAACCATTTCCATATAAATTTTGGAAGCAACTCGTCAATTTCTACAAAATGCTTGTTGTTATATTGATTGGATTTCTGTATAGAGAACTTCCAGTATTGATTGGAATGAATTGTATAGACTGCTTGGCGGGGGGTGGGGGTGGGGGGAATCGACATCTTAACAATATTGAGTTTTTCAATCCACTTGAATAGTATATCTCTCTATTAATTCTTTTTAAATTTCTCTCATCAATATTTTGTAGTTTTGGGGGTACAGGACTTGTACAAATTTTGTTGAGTTTATCTCAATTTCATATTCTTAATGCTATTTTCATTTTTAATTTCCAGTAGTTCCTTACTATCTTATAGAAATACAATTGATTTTTTTGTATATTGACCTTTTTGTATGTTGACTTTTGTATTCTGTGACCCTGCTAAACTCTGTATTAGTTCTGGTAGCTTTTCTGGTGGATTTCTTAGGACTTTCTGTGTAAGGCACATGTCTTCTTTGAATAAAAATAATTTTTTCTTCTCCTTTTCTGTTGGTATGCCTTTTATTTCTTCTTATTGCTTTATCTAATTATCTGATTAGGACCTCTAGTCCAATGTTGAGTAGAACTTGTGAGAGCAGACATCCTTGCCCTGTTTCTAACATCAGGGAGAAAGCATTCAGTGTTTCACTAGTAAGTACAATGTTAGCTGTAGGTAATTTTTAGATGCCCTTTAGCAAGTTGAAGTTCTGGTTTGCTGAGTGATTTTAGCATGAATAATTGTTGAATTATGTTAGGTGCTTTCCTGCACCTACTATATTGTTCTACTTTTTTAGTCTCTTAATGTGGTGGATTACATTGATTGATTTTCAGATATTAAACTAACCTTGCATTCTTGGGATAAACCCCACTTTATCATGATATATTATTCTGATATGTTGCTAGATTTGTTTTGCTAAATCTTTTAAAATAATTTTTGTGACTATGTTCATGAGGAATGTTACTCTGTAGTTTTCTTGCATTTTGGAGGGTTTGTTTTTGGTATAGGATTGCATATAAGAATACTGAGAAGCATTCTTTTTTCTGGATTTTTCTTCTAATTTGTATAGAATTGGTATTATTTCTCCTTGAAATGTTTGGTAGAGTTCACCACGGAAGCTACTTGGGCATGGAGGTTTTCTTTGTGGGAAGGATTTTAAATGCACATTCAATTTCTTTAATAGATACAGGACTATTCAGGTTATCTATTTCTTCTTGAGTGAGATTTGGTAGATTGTGTCTTTCACAGAATTTATCCATTTCATTCAAATTATAGAATTTATTATAGAATTTATAAAATTCTTTGTAATACTGTCTTTTAAGGCTTTCAAGGTCTGTAGGATCTGTAGTGATGTCTACTTGTTCATTTATAATATTGATAATTTGTATCTTCCCTCTTTCTCCCCTCATTACTGGCTAGATGCTTATTAGTTTTATTTATCTTTTTGAAAGACAGAAATTTTGGTATTATTAATTTTTATCTATGGTTTTTAAGTTTTCTGTTTATTGATTTGGAAATATATTTTTTATAAAAATAAACATGATAGCCAGGTGTGGTAGCTCATGCCTATAATCCCAGCTATTTGGGAGGCTGAGGTCGGAGGATCACTTGGGACCAGGAGTTCAAGACCACCCTGGGCAATGTAAGAGAGATCCTGTTCTAAAAAAATACAAAAATAAAAATTAGCCAGGTATGGTGGTGGTACATGCCTGTAGTCCCAGCTACTTGGGAGGCTCAGGCAGGAGGATCCCTGAGCATAGGAATTCAAGGGTCCAGTGAGATGATTGTGCCACTGCTCTCCAGCCAAGGTGACAGAGTAAGACATTGTCTCTTAAAACAAAAAAAGAGATAAACATGAAATGGGTTTACTGATGGTCTTTAAAATTGTTTTAATTTCTAATATAGTAATTATCAACAGGTATCTCACATGAACAAAAGCTAGCAAAGTACTTCAGGGGTCCAGAGGGGTCCAATGACCAAAGTTTAAGATCTGGTGACCCTGGGTAAATGCTGTGTAAATCCTCAAGTGACAGAGGCCCTGGCACACCACATGGACTCACTGAGAGTGTGTGGGTTGACTTCATGGATACATGAGTCAGCACAAGGAGCTGGAAACTGTGCCCCATGACATATTTCAGATAGCTGGTCTACCTCCACCACGTGCACCTATGGCTCTGGGCTTTTTCATGACCATCCACACTCTGCTTAAACAACCAAGAAACAAATAGTATTAGGAACTACATAAAGTTGTTCTACAACCTAGACAATATGGAAAAGATGTCAGGAAATAATAAGAGGGTTAATTTGGGAAGGGGTTTTAAATAAAACTTCTTATAGTTAAATACTAATAGCTTTAAAAGGTATAGAGGTGCTGCTTCCAAGAGACTTAAAGGTATTGTTAAAGGGAAAATATTGTTTTTTGGGGCACTGGTTAAGATATCCACTAAACATCTGAGAAAATCATAGCAGTGTAAAAGTGCTATTAAAAAGTGAGGTAACTAGTCACTCAGAAAAATGGAGCCACGCACTGTGGCTCATGCCTGTAGTCCTAGGACTACATCACTTGAGCCTAGGAGCTGGAGTCCCACCTGGGCAACATAGTGAGACCTCATCTCTAAAAAAAAGGAAAAATGGAAAGGCAAGCCACACGCTGGGTCAAAAACATCCATGACAACTGTATCTAACAAAGGACTTTTTTTATGCAGAATATTTATAAAGGATTTCTACAAGTCAATAAAAAGCTCAATAAAAAATGGGCAAAATACTTGGATGTTTCACAAAATAAGGTGTACCAATGGCTAATAAGCATATGAAAAGGTATGCTCAAACTGATTAATCAGAGAAATGCAAATTAAAACCATACGATACCCCTACCCCTATACATCCACTAGAATGGCTAACGTTGAAGACTGACAATACCCAAAACAGATGGGGATACAGAGTAACTGGGCCTCTTATTGGTTTCTGGCAGAGGTATAAAATGGTACAACCACTTTTGAGAACTGTTAGTTTCTAATAAAGTAAAACATGCACCTACTCTATCACCTAATAATTGTACTCCATGATATGTACCCAAGAGAAATGAAAAAAATATGTCCACAAAAAAGGCTTGCATATTCATAGCATGTTTATTCACAACAGTCCCAAACTGGAAACAGTCCAAATACGGCCAACAAGGGAATGAATAAACAAATTTGTACAATGTACTACTCAATAATAAATTACTACTCATTACTGAGATATGCGACATGGATAAATTTCAAAACCTTATGTTGCGAGAAGGCGGCAGACACAAGAGCATGTACCATATGATCCCATTTCTGTGACGTTACTATAATATGGCGATGGCAGATAGTACAGTGGTTGCCCCGGGGTATTGGAAGACGCACCAGTCAACTTTCTGGGGTAATGGAAATGTTTTACAGTATGATCTTGGTGATGGTAACTTGAGTGTTTACATTTGTTAGGATTTATCAAACCACCTACAGATCTGTGTATCTTTATTGGATAGATTACAAGTAAAAGAAAAAGTGAGGAGAAAGGTACTGGTAAGTGTTCTCTTAAGCTGAGTGATGGCTACATAGGTGGTACTTTTCCACCTGTAAACATAAGCTATATATGTCTCATGTATGTCAACAGCAAATTTTTTTTTCAAAAAGTGAGGAAAAAAGATGGCTACCTAAAAGCTCTAGTACCAGTTGGATAATTTGGATATGGGATGCAGTTTTTAAAAAAATGCATTTAAAAACTCATGAATAGAGTCAAATAAATGTCCTTCATATATTCCTAGGTTCTCTGAGTAATGCACCTAGTAAAGCTGAATTCTCATGCAAGCAGATTGTGTTTATCTTTAGGTTAAAATTTTTATATGCTATTTTTTCTTATGGAGATATTGTACATGTACAAAAATACTTGTAGACATTGTATAGCATTTAATCACTGAAAAAATCCAGCCAATCTAATTGTACTTTTTGCTATATTATGCTAATATTTATAATTCAGATATTTTTTAGCTATTTTGATTAATGGAATTGTTTAAACTTTATTTGTCTCAGTTTCTTCTGTGAATCCTGGTTTTACTGACTGGAAATTCTGGGTGGCTATTTCTGTGGAGACTTAAAAGAAAACTCTATTTTAGGTACAAAGACCACTTGGAAGAATCTACTAAAAGAAAGATGAATTACAAGATATTTTAAGCACTAGTCACACCTTTTGCAAAGATTAATATATCTCTTATAACACTTTTTGCCTTAAATATTTGAAAATAATTTTAAAAATGGTGAAATGCTTCCTTTAAACTTAAAACAGGAAGACTATGAGTTTTAAATAGTCAATTTCCTCTATATAAAAATTTGGGTTTTTATGTGAAGAGAATAAATATTGCCTTCTGAAAAAGAAAAATACATATTTAGCTCCGCACTCTATTTCAGAATAACTAATTCTTAAGTCCCATTAAAAGGAGCTTCATGGGATCTTTGAGATTTTTGCAGTCATGAAATTTGCAGCATGTCTAATATAGGCATGTCTTGTTTTATTGTGTTCACTCTTTGTGTTTTACAAGTTGAAGGCTTGTGGCAACCTTGCATCAAACAAGTCTATTGGTGCCATTTCCCCAATAGCATGTGCTCATTTTGTTAGCACTAAAGTACTTTTAAAATTAAGGTATATACACTGTATTTTTATTTATTTATTTTTCTTGACACAGAGTCTTGCTCTGTCGCCCCGGCTAGAGCACCGTGGCATCAGCCTAGCTCGCAGCAACCTCAAACTCCTGGGCTCAAGCAATCTTCCTGCCTCAGCCTCTAGAGTAGCTGGAACTATAGGCGCGTGCCACCACGCCCAGCTAATTTTTCTTTTTTTTTTGAGACAGAGTCTCACTGTGTTGCCCGGACTAGAGCGCCGTGGCGTCAGCCTAGCTCACAGCAACCTCAAACTCCTGGGCTCAAGCGATCCTCCTGCCTCAGCCTCCGAGTAGCTGGGACTACAGGCATGCGCCACCATGCCCGGCTAATTTTTTCTATATATTTTTAGTTGTCCAATTAATTTCTTTCTAATTTTAGTAGAGACGGGGTCTCGCTCTTGCTCAGGCTGGTCTCGTACTCCTGAGCTCAAACAATCCGCCCACCTCGGCCTCCCAGAGAGCTAGGATTACAGGCATGAGCCACTGCGCCCGGCCTCATTTTTCTATTTTTAGTAGAGACGGGGTCTTGCTCTTGCTCAGGCTGGTCTCAAACTCCTGACCTCAAGTGATCCTCCCGCCTTGGCCTCCCAGTGTGCTAGGATTGATTACAGGTGTGAGCCACCGTGCCTCGCCTACACTGTATTTTTAGACATATAAATACTATTGCACATTTAACAGACTACAGTGTAAACATAACTTTTATATACACTGGGAAATCAAAAAATTTGTGACTCACTTTATTGTGAATCTCTGAAGTATGCCTGTACTTAAAAATTCATTTGTGAGACCTCTTATTACTGAATAGATTCTAACTTGAAAGACTAATTCTTCAGAGGCTATTTGTTTTCCAACGATGAATATTTCTGCAATTTTGCTAGCTGCTCAAGTAAACATTGGTGTTTGGCTTACAATCATACATGAGTGGAAAATCAAGTAAACAACATTTAGCACACATTTCACTCTTATTTTTTCTATAAAAATATAACTCTTTATTAAATAACATGCACAAATATCAACTAGTCATTTATTAAACAGATATGATTTAGAACAAGATTTAAAGAAATACAAATCCTTAAGTACAATTTAGTATCTTGTTCATGATATTTGAATAGTTTAAAAAGTATCACTGATTAAGCTAACCATCCTTTATTTTTCTTTCAGGATCAATCCAAAACCTTTTTAGGCATATACCCCATTCCAAGTTTTTTCTAGCATTTCAGAGCTTTGGAATATCTTTAATACCAAAAGCCCACAGCTACTTACTTGATAATACGTTTCCAATGAGAAGGCATTAACTTGTCTTTGAAGCTATCATGATTAGCTTTCAGTCACTTTACAAAGGAAATAAATCTGTAGAAGCAGAATCATGGCAGAGAGGCTCCCGCTTTTTGAGGTACCATTGAAGAGGGTGAGAACTGTGGTTGAGACTAAAAAGCTGGGATGACTAAAATGTGCCAGATTCCTGCTCTTCTCTTCTGAAGCCTGTTCTGTGTGGCCAGTGATGCTCCCCCTTCTCTGGTCGGACCATCAGAACAAAATGCTCTGAGCTTGCCCCTTTCTGATTTCCTGCAACTTCAATGCTCAATAATTGGTTTTTGATTTTTATGATTTGCCACACTATCCCATCAAATTTCTTTTTTAGGCAAAAGTATAAACAAACTTTGCATTAAGTTTTTCATATTAAAAAGTATTGCTATATAAATTAGCTTTCAATGTTCCCAGCCTTAATAAACTCCACTTCAACAAAACCAGTGCTTCAAAATCTACCCTGCCTTTCTGGCCCCATTTATCAAATAAAAAAGGCCGAAATCTCTCACCTACATTTCTAAAGAAAACTATATCCAACCTTTATAATAAAGTCCTTGCACTGTGTATTTTTTTTACACGTGCTGCTTTATTGCGCATGCCAAGTACAGTAAAAATGAAAATATAAATTGATGTAAAAATTCAAAAATCCCTAAGCTTAATAGGTACCTTTGCACTCAAAAACTTGTACATTCTCTCCCATTAGCTGGGATTTCCAACTTGCAAGCTGAATTTAAATCACTTCATTTCCACATAGTTGCTTTTCTTTTCTTTAGCAAATAGAAAACATTCAGTATTATTTTTAATTCAAGAAAGTATTGTGGAAAGTTTTGTAAATTTTATCTCATATACTCATGAATTTTACACTAACCTAATTTTCCTTTCAAAAATGTTTACTAAGTTCAGCAGCAGGTTTCGGATCTGAAAAATTCCTGAATATTTAGTTTATGTCATGTTATAGGAGAAACTGGACTTTTTCATAAGGATATTGCTGATTTTTAAAATTATAAAACAACACACACCAAATCTTATTTCAATTATAAAATTTTGTAAATTAAATTTTACATCTTGATACAATGAAAAAAACACAACACATTAGTCAATTTCTCATAAACACTTCAGAGATCGACTGGAATATCCCTAAATTTCTTTCACTTATTTTGATGACCAAATAATCTTTTTGTGTATTGTTTTTATTTTAAAAGTGCAAAGGTTATTAAGCTTAAAACATTAAATTTAAGCAATGTAAAAAAGTTTACAATGATTTAACATTACCAATAAAATTTATTAAACATATTTACATATATTCACAGATTCTTTCATAGTTGAATATTAAAATAGACATTTACAATTTCAGAATTTTCATTCAAAGGCATTTTTTTTTCCAGGGGAAAACAGGCTCCACTGTGAGATGAAGAAAGAGCTAAGTTTCTTTGTATGACTAATTCTAAATAATATGTCCAACACAGTAAGTCACAGTTCTACCACAGGAGACCAGCATGAAACGTCTTACATTGTCCAGGCATCCATTATGGAGAGAGTTACATTACAGGAAGCATGCAAGTCAACTAAGTCACGATCTTTACAGTTATGGTGATGAAAACAAGCTAACTCAAACACATGCATGCCTTACTGAAAAGCTTTGCTACCTGAACACACTACTACTACACTCCATACAAACTACAACTTTGGTCCGATAAAACATTAGACAAAACAGTTTTACAGGTTTTTTTGTACATGTTTTGACTACCAATCCCTTTGTATACGTTTTGACCATTAATTACAAGATTTACATCTGCACAATATGTATAAAATAAGTTATTAAAAAGGAAGACAATATTAAAACTTTCAAAAAGAAAACTGTACAATTTACAGATATAATAAACTGAAGAAATTGTGTGCCAAGTTTTTCTTCCACATTAGAAACTATTTGGTCAGAATTGAACCTTTTAGTTTACTGATATATTTGCAATAAAACCTGAAAGAGATCTGAATACTAGTGGTTATCTCATTACTTAGAGTGCTAACAACTTCCAGCGTTGTTAGACTCTCAACTTTTTAAATACCTCCCATAGTCTGCCAACGTGCTCTAATGCAATAGTTACCTTTCACCAATATAAATAACAGTTTTCTGTTAGAAACTGTGTTTGGATCTAAGACCCAAAATAATTCTCTTCACTTTTTATAAAATGACAGTGTTTACTACATACCCCAACTTTAATCGAACTTCACGAACAATTATAAAGGCATACCATCAGTATTTTTGTCAAAAGGCAGTGTTCCACGGTATAACGCCTGAGCGTCATCAGTTTAGGACGACACCATCAGGAAGTAATGACTGCTATATAGGAGTCAATTCAAAGTCATCATTAACATCAACAAGGGGAACATAAAATTCCTGGATTTCATAAATGCTGATAGATTTGTAGGTGGCGGGATCAAGTTCCTGGAGCTTGAGCTGCCACTCCAGTCTCTGGACGGCATTTAAAGCCGCAGCCTCATGTTGTTGCCTCATTAGAAGACAGGTCTATTTAAAAGAAGAGAAGAGTTAATTGGTTATTTTGTTGAATTTGCTTTAAAAATTAATCTCATCTGTGGTTTCTTTAGGGACTCAGATGGATACATCGGGAGATGGGTTTGAATTATGAGTCCATTTCCGTTTTACCCTGTTTGTACCTACATGCCAATTATTTCTGGGTCTGCCACTTCACTTTCATCTGTAAGACTTTAATTTGAAAACATTCTTTCAAATTATGAGACTTCAAATTATAAGAATCATGAAAATCTAGGGAGAGATGATTTTTGAAATGACTCAAAATCTCTAATAAAATACTTCGTAAATTTGCAAAATATGTTTCTTCCTGTACTGTTCTCCTATTCTCTCATGTGACAGAGCTATAAAACGAGACAGGTACACGAACACCCACAGTGGAAACTACTTTTTTTGTGGCAATTTCATCTTTTACACTACCTTACTCCTTAAAATGGACTTGTGGTCTTTATTTCCCTTTATCTTTCCAAATGTAGGCTAGCGTGGGGATTCATGACTAACTAGTATTTCCCTTCCTAATTATTTCTCCCTGATGGAGCTGCACTTTCTGTTTAAGAAGGGGGAGGCATTCATTTAAAGCTGACTTCAAAATATACATACCTTTAATTTGTCAAATTTATCATCCACATCTTGTAACCAAGACATGAATTGTCTTGCATTAAAGCGATCCCTCACAGAAGTTTTACTGTCATCAGACTAAAAGAGAACATTAAAAGTAGTTGAGTTTTATACATCACTTTAAAAATCTATGCCATTATAATATCTTTTTATGGCATTTGCCTTTTTTAGTAATGATGAAAATATATATCAAAAAAGATAAAAAATAAATTGAATACTGTTAAAATTTGATAAAGCTTTTATTTCCATATTGAGTAGACAGTTTAGTTATTAGAATTCTCAGGATGCTAGATTTAGTTGTTAACTAAATAGAATTTTACTGCTGAGTCCAAGATATTTCTCAAAAAGGCATGTCATATGAAGTACTGTGCCTGTGACATTCTTATTACAGTTTAATCAATTTCAGCTTTAATTTTAATGTTAAAGTTTATTATAGGGAGGGAGAAAAAGTGTCTAGGTGGGAGACAGCTACCTTTGAGGCAAACATTTTTTCCAGGACCAATCTTTGCAGTGCTCATAAAGAAATTCTATATTAACTCTTAAGAATACCAGTTTTGGAATTAAGATAGGATATCGTCAATTTTCAGCTCTGTAGCTGTGTAATCTGGAACTAATCATATACTCTCAATTTTCTATTCTACAAAATGGGATGGGGTACCTTTCTCACGCTCGTTTTGAGAACCAGGATGTTTCTAGAGCCCTAGTCCCAGTGCCCGGGCATACAGGAAGCACTCGTTCCAGCGCTCACTCACCCTAATGATGGCTGCCGCCGCTAGTACCACCAGCGCTGTCCAAGTGGCATCCGGGCATCAGTAGCCCCACAATCACATTCTCACAGTTTTTAGCAGCTATCACTTCATCCTTGGTCCTCAAGTAAGATGTTCGACTATTTTAAATTTTATTGTTGAGTCTTTTTTTAATACTACAAGTTTATTTTGAAAAGGAAGAAGTAATGAGAAGAGACTAGGCTAATGGATGATCCAAGCTCCTACCCAAGAAAACGTGGACATTTTCCCCCACTTCATTCCTCAGAGGCTGTTCCCATAGACTTTCTACTCTAAAGCCAGCTGTAAAAGGACAGGCAGCAGTTCCATATTTAAGTCCCTAAAAATGCAGAAATATTTCTAGGATAAGTTTCTCCGTTAAGAGAACAAGCCTCACATTTTGGTATTATTTAAATTAAATATTTTTTTTCCACATCAGGCCAGATGGGTAATGTGCCAGTGTGGTAACAAGGTTTGACAGAGGCAAATCTCAAATATTAGTGTGAAAACCCAATTTTCACGCTTATGAACCACAAAAGAATCTCATCTAGCTTAATCTGAGTTTAAAATCAGGTGGCCTGGATTACTAAGAAAATTTGGATTAGGGTACAATAAATTACTCAAGTTATCAAAATTATAATAGAAAATTTATATCATTTACTTTCAGAAGAGAACAAAGAAAACAAGTCTTAGGTAGAAATTGAAGAAAACTAAATATAGACTAAAGCAATAATTTCTTCAGCTTGATATAAAAATAATTTTTCCTCAAGAGAAAGATTAAGTTCTTCAGTCCTTTAATTATTAAGCTTATTGTGTGGCATGATCTTTTGTCTCAGATTTTGAGATGATTCTGAGGGGTTACTGCAAAATTCACTTATTCTGAAATTCTCTTTTTAACCTGTGTGAGGCTGCTGAGCATTCCTCAGCTCTGCTGTATTTCATTACTAATATGCTTTCATCTGTTTTAGATCTTATCAGAAATTCCTTAGTGTTTTGGTTTAGTAGTTTCCCACCTCGATTTCTAGCTCTGCTATGGATTTATTTTTATACGTCTTTTGTCATTTCAAAGACTTCTGGGAGGAAGGAGAAATAAACAGGTGTGTGTGTTTATGCAACCATCCTGAACTAGAAATCTTCAAGAGACTTTTTCCTTGTAGCTTAATTATAAAGCTTCATTTATATTGCTCTAAAATTTATTTCATTACTAATTGCTCAAAACTTAAAAAAACCTAAGATACCACATGGTCTAGCCTCTAGCAAAATGGTTGAACTGTTCATTTCAGTTATTAAAAACCACCCATTCTTTCCTTTAAAATCTTTAAATTGGAAAGTTCTAAAGTCCCTTAGTGGCCTCTCCAGTGTCTATTTCCACAGTCAACAGTTCTTTCTTAAGATCCAATTATACATTTTAACACTCTCTTCAGACATTTCTGAAGAAATAAAACAGTTGGTGTCTTAGAGTTTGAAATCCACTTATCTAATTCAATTTGTTTTTACAAATGAGAAAAATAAAGCCCAGAAGGGGCTAAGAATCTTTCTCTGTAACATTCCCTATTATATGTTGTATTACTAGTTTGTCTGCTTTAAAAAAACATTTCCTAGTCTGTTCTTGAGTGATAATGCTTCACTGTGTTTATATTTTTAAAATTTTAATCATTATATTCTTTCGCTTCTCACTGATGAGTTCATTCTGGTTTATGAGGCATAAAACACTTCTCACAACTGATACGACTGGTTCTGAACGCATATAATTTTATGTGGCAATAAACTTTATTAAAGATATTGCTCTAGTCTTTCATGATTAACACATTGCCCCAAGATTCAACATCAAAACAGGAGCCTGGTCCTGTTTTAGTACCATCACAATGTATAGGTGCCACCTGCCTGCACTGATTTTCAGCATACAACTGCTTTTCAGGAGCTTGAAGGCCAGAACTAAATGTATAAACATCTACTTTAGAAACAAATTACATGCTACCTGTAAGGGCACTATCCTAAACACATTTCTATGAGGTGATTATCTGCTTCCATCATATAAATCTAAATGTTTAGAGTGCTTTAGAAAACAGAGGACCAGTTGATCAGGAAGTACTTTGGTCAGAAAGAGTTGTTTTTCTCTTTTGAGCTTTAATGACTGTTGAATTCAAGTTTCTTCTATGGAATATATTCTAAAAATAACCAAATTTTATTTTGAGAGCATTTATTCTAAATGTATCAATGAACATTTTACCTGAGAGTCCAATGGTACATTGTATACTTCTGCATCTAGTAAAACAGTACAAGCACTAAACGGCAGCGTTTGATTGGCCAATGTTCTTGCAGCTCTGTAATGAACTCGTAGAACTTCCTGTTCATTGGATACAATGAGTTTTTCCTAGGTGAACAAAACATAAAAAAAATAAAATCAATCCTCAACAAATGGTTTTTGAATTAAGAAAAAAATCACTTTAAATATCCTAAAAAACCCTGAATCTGAAAAGCTTTTTGTTCACAGCAGGCTTGAGAAATTTGAGGACTCTCTAGTGTTCCAAAAGTACAAATTTTCTTTCTAAAACTGGCAGTTTCTTTCTTTCTTTCTTTTTTTTTTTTGAGACAGAGTCTCGTTCTGTTGCCTGGGCTAGAGTATAGTGGTGTCATTGTAGCTCACAGCAACCTCAAACTCCTGGGCTCAGGCGATCCTCCTGCCTCAGCATCCTGAGTAGCTGGGAACATAGGTGTACACCACCATGCCCAGCTAGTTTTTCTTTTTTAGTAGAGGCTGGGTCTCACTCTTGCTCAGGCTAGTCTCAAATTCCTGAGCTCAAGTAATCCTCCCATGTTGGCCTCCTAAAGTGCTATGATTAGAGGTGTGAGCCACTGTGCCCAGCCTAAAATTATTTTTTAAAGTACAATGGTAGCTTTCTAGTATATTTACTAAGATGTTCAACTATCACTAATTCCTGAACATTTTTATCACTCCAAAAAGAAATTCCATACCCATTAGCAGTCACTTCCCATTACCCCATCCGCTATTGCCATGTCATCTACCTTTTGTCTCTATGAATTACCTATTCGAAATGCTTAATATAAATGGAATCATACGATATGTGGTCTTTTGTGATTGGCTTCTTTCACTTAGCATAATGTTTTCAAGGTTCATCCACGAAATAGCATGCATCAGTACTTTACTCCATTTTATGGTTGAATAATATTCCACTGTGTGGATATACCACATTTTATTTATCCATTCATCAGTTGATGCTGCAGTTTCCAACCCCTGGGCTGCAGACTGGTACTGGTCTGTGGCCTGTTACGAATTGAGCCACAAAGCTCTACTTCCCCTCACCACTGGCCTGTGGAAAAATTGTCTTCCATGAAAGTTAGGAACCGGGCTGCAAAGCAGGAGGTGAGCAGTGGGGGAGCTAGGGAAGCTTCATCTGTATTTACAGCTGCTTAATCACCACCTGAGCTGCCAACACCCCCAGGGAAAAATTGTGTTCCATGAAACCGGTCCCTGGTGCCAAAAAGGTTGGGGACTGCTAAGTTGATGGATATTTGGGCTTGAAGGGTGGCAAAAGATGCCACCTCAAAATATGCCACTTTGGAATAAGGATTATTTTGAGCAAAAGGATACCTGAAAGGCAGCAGTGCTCTGACCTCCCCCTTTCCTTGTGAAAGCAGGAGACAAAACCCACGTGAAAGATGCCCTCTTGATACCAGGAGGAAAGAAACATTCGTATCACCAGAGATAGGAACTCAAGGCCAAGAGAATTCTGTACAGACTTGTTAAAATTACTTTCATCTTCCTTTAGCCTCCCCATATATTTTAGTTACTTTTCCACAGCTGCCCTTCTTTCTTCATCCTAGCATGAAAGCATTTAGGTCTTGCTACTTCTTTGGGTATTTCCTTATGAGAACTCCTATGTCACGTAAAACTTGTATCTGCATATTTTTCTCCTGTTAATCTGTCTTACATCAATTTAATTTTCAAGCCCAGGCAGAGATCTTAAGATGGTAGAGGGACTTTTCCTCCCCTCCAAGCTGTTTCCACTTTTATAAAAAATGCTGCTATAAACATTCACACTCAAGTTTTTGTTTGGATGTATGTTTTCATTTCTCTTGGGTAAGTTAACTAGGAGTGGAACTGTTGGGTCTTATGGCAACTGTTCACCTTGTTGGTGGAAGTGCCAAACAGTTTTCCGTAGCAGCTGTATCATTTTACATTTCCACCAGCAAATGTATGAAGCTTCCAATTTCTTTATATCCTAGCCAACACTTGTTATTAACTGTCCTTCTGATTATAGCTATTGTAATGGGTGTGAAGTAGCTTCCCCTTGGTGTGGCAGCTTCTCTTTCATAATGAGTATTTTCAGCCCAAAAACTAAGAGGAAGCAATATGCTGACACTGACTACTTATAAAACTCTAACAATCACAAAAAAATCCTGCCTTAATGTATTAAGTGGGGTTCAAAACTTCCAATTATGTAATATGCAGAGTCACTCTACAATAAGGTTAATAAAATGATCTCGGCAATCTTCTGTACTTAGCAAAACTGGGAATTCCTGGAGTCCAGCTACAGATCCCAACCCATCCTGATCTTGACTACAGACTTGTGCCACCTGGTGGTAACTATATTCTTTGGCTTAAACATCAACAGGGATAACCCTGGGACCTGGGCTGATTAGAACGTCAAGGACAGAGGTAAAGACTCCAGGAGCTCCCCAGTTATATAACATTCATCATTTGTTGGCTCTGTCTGGGAGGCTAGGCTGGGAGAATACAAAGGATGTGTCTAGTCTTCTCCCAACTCCCAACTATGTTCCCCATTGTCCTTTCAACTCACAAAACCTTTAGTCTTCCCCCGTGGGAGAATGCAGGTAACATATCTAAATACACATTACTGCAGACTTTTACTGTATTTATAACTTAGCGAAAAAACAAAGAAACATGGTCTTAACTAACTTCTTAGGTCTTACTGTGACAAATGATAAACAGGTAAGTCTAACATTTATGATTAAGTACACTTTACAGTGCAACTTGAAGCAATAAATATCCAAAAACTTGATCCAAAGAAAAAACAGCTAGAAATGTTTTCCTAATAAGTTGGTTGTAGTCCTGTAGAGATTGAGAGATAACAAAAAATCTCTCCAAAACAAACACTGAGAAATGTATTTTCTAAAGTCAGATTCTCCCTCTCCTAAAATAACACAGATATGTTGCTTAATTCATAGTCCAAATATTCCACTTTAGATCAGCATTCTTAATTTTGTGTCTTTGAACCCCTGGAGCAGTGCCTCTCAATATCTTACGGAGATAGGTTATGGGTATGCCAAAGTATTGCTTCCTCTTAGTTTTTGGGCTGAAAGAGTAGAAAGAACATGGGGCAGTTCTGAGGAAATGGGCTAGGGGCTCTGGCTGCAAGCCTTGTTCACTCATTTAATACAGCATTCAAATGTTACTTTTCTGTGGGGAAAATGGCCCTTAAACAGGCGTTCTTGGGAGTCCTTATACCCCCAAAAAGCATATGGGATAAAATGAAGGAAGGGTAGTCTGTGAACTTGGCTTGGAAAAAATATCTTTATTTTCACTAACCTCCAACTGGCATTTCTTTCAACTATGAATGTGTCCACAAACCACAAAGGAATTAGAAGTTATCTGCAGTTCCATCATCCATAGAAATGACAACTATTTCCAAATTTATATTATAGTTTCTACAGATATCCCCCCCAAATTTCATACTTTCTTCAAAACTCCAGCAGTTATTAGATCTGCTGCTCTATGACACGATTATAGTTCTTCTGTGTAGAAATACTTGTGCAACACAGCTGGCCAAGGATCAAGCAATTCTGCAGCTAATAACTATTCAGCCACGAACTGGTAGTTTTTTGTTCTCACGTTGGTCAGACGTTTAAGTTGCTAATATGCTGCAATTCTAATTGTTTATTGGTCAATATGTGGAAGGTTTTAAGTCATTTTGTTATTTGTTACAGTTCTGCGAATTGCACAGTTCAAATAAGAATTTTTAACTGTAAGGTGGTATGGCTTTCTGTAACCTAGATAGGTGCATAGGTGAATATATACCAGGTGGTTTCAAACATGTGTAATGGTTGAAATAGCAATTAATGAGCTATATTATGTAACTTCTTATTGCTACCAAATTACTCATTGGCAGGGGGTCATGCACAGTGTTTGTTGTAAGTTCTGTATTTCTGTATCAGCTCTTCTTTCTTTTGTTGCTTCTTGTTGTAATCCTATGAACTTTATTCATTTAAAAACATTTTGAAAAGAGGTTCCTAATTTCCCAGATTGTTACAGGGGTCCATAGAACAAAAAAAGTTATGAACCTCTGCCAGGGCTATCAATCATGTATAAATCAAAGAAATTACATACAAGATTTTGTTTGCAAATGAGTAGATGTACATTTCTGTGAAGAACGATCACAGCTTACATCACATTTTCAGAGATCCTTGACCCTCCCAAAAGATAAAGAAAGTGTTCTATTTTTGCAAATCCAAGTAAAATAACCTTTAAAATTTCTATAAATAACCGGATAGGTTTTTCCTCCTGTCATTTCATGCCAAAACTAACCACTGGAAATCAGATACTACAGCGGACCTATAAGGACACGTAAGCACAGCCTTATAAGCATTTTGTACTTTAGCCCTAAAATATCTGTTTCCAAGCAATGACTCCAAAACTTGGAAATCCAAATGTCCCACTAGGAATCTATTGCTATTAGTTCTACAAATTCAACAAATACTAACAAGAAATTATTAGAGACTTTTAATATACTGAAAATATAATCAACATGAATTAAAATATGGGAGTAGCTAATTCTAAAACAGGCTTAAAATTTCTCCATCTAAATTTGGATAAGCACAAGACAACAAAATCAAACCATTTCCTCAAATGGTTCTAAATAAGGAAAATCCACTAATAAAAAACTGTAGGCCATTTAAATTCATTGTTAAAATAATTTTTTTAGCATAAAGGTAAATTTAAACATTTCTTACCCTTTCAATACTGTGTTGCAAACGTAGTTTCATCCTTACAACTTCCTGCTGCCGAAAAAGCTCTTTAAGTGGATCTGACAGTGAAGGCGGTGGTGTAATCTAATTTTAAAAACATAATTACAAATATTAGGATTTATTTACAGTAATGGGCTACTCTTTTAAAATTAAATCCTTTTAGTGCATAACTTAAATTCTGATGATCTGTGATTTAAAAAATACAGTACTAATCATACAACTGGTTGTTACTTCTCCATCCATTCTGTTTGAAACAGCAGGGTATTCCACAATCTTAGATGTTTTGATTATGAGGTCACAGCAAATTTTAAAGAGCAAATCAGAAGGACTAAGAAAGTTACTATGGAGAGACACATTTTAGAGCATCATTAAGTGATAGCTCACGGACAGGAAGGAGTCACAAAAACAGAAAAGCTAGTACAAACATGAAGGAAATAGTCATAAAGATTACAGCAGTCTGTATTGGTATGGTAAGTGAAGTCTCTTTGCAGACATGATAAAAATCAAACACTAAAATCCTCAGTGTTACATTAAATGAAATGTCTTTTATTAAAAGTAGATAAAATGGCCTTATTTGTGGTTTTCAAAATTCTTTATTACATGTGAGATCCTATATAACTTTGTCTATCCATACTCCAAAAAGCTTATGGTTCATTTCTAATTTGATATTATAGTGGACTGTGATTTCTGGAGGTTGAAGAAACTCATTCAATCTATGCATGCACTCCCCTGTTAACATGGAGATATCCAAGAGATGTCAGTAACCACCTGTGACCTCTGAATATTCTTCCTCTACCTCTGAGTATCAATTTAATATATTCCCCCCTCTTATCCTTGCTTGTAATTACTGTCAGCATATTAGGGCAAAGTTAAGACAGCTCAGTATGTTTTGGCACAGTACAACTTATTTGACTCTTCTAACAGTTTAACTGTCAACTCCGTATGAAAGTGGGACAACCGGGTATATTATCTGCTTCCTGGTATGGTGCCAGAGGAATCATACAACATCATACATGAAAAGCTCTTGCCAAAAATCAAACCTGGATCTATTGAGACTCTATAATCAACATATGGTTTACAAGGATTATGGGGGACTAAAAAACATGTAAATAACATCATACAGATTTAATCAGTTGAATCAGAATGTGGAGAATTCTACAGGACAAATAACTTACTGGGCTGATAATTTTTAAGGGGGCTTCTAATTTCAATACATTTTTTTCATTTCTGTTTCCTGCCAACTGCTTTAAATTTAATTTGGTGCTATTGTTTCAGTTTTTCAAAATCATACAGGCCTCTAGTTATTTCAAGGAGTATAGAGGAAGAGTTTCTACTCATCTGAGATTGGGGTGCCAGAGAAAGCTTTCTCGAGAGGGTAGTGCCTGAGCTGCGCCTCAAAGGAAGAGCCAGAGTAGAGAGTTAAAGAAATGAATCACTGTGGGGAAAAAAACAAAGGCAAAGGAGGGAGGGAGCTAATTTCTAGAAGAGAGGATAGCAGGATCGAGGGCATGAAACAAACAGTACAGTATCTACAGGCAACTACTACAAGCAGTCTTGAGTTCCTGGAACATCAAATTTGACAAAACAAACGGTGAAATGAGGATGGAGAGATCAGCAGGGGCAGAGTAATGGAAGCTGTAGTCTATTCTGTAAAGGAACTTTAAAGTCGGCTCCACAGAACACTGAGCCCATAGAGACAACTTACAGGAAATGGTACCAAGAACAAGTTTGGGAAACACTGTGCACCTGTACACACGTACCCACTTTGGAGTCTCACAATTAAAACACAATAACGGTTGTGAGAAGTTCTGTGGTGAAGCAATCTATTTTTAGTTTAACAGTGTTTCCCAAAATTATTTGACCATGAAAGCCTCCCCGCTTACCGAAGGTATTTAATTAACACACTGTGGAAGAGATACATTATGTAGAACATACGTAACGGGGAGCCACTGGAAGGTCTTACAGCTTGCAGTTTTGTCAGAACAGGTTGTAGGAAAGGAATTGAGAAAGCAAATCATTGTTAAAGTGGTGTTAGATGGAGGAGAGAGTGAAGAACCAGGTTTTTGTTTAAGTTCAGTGCTGACATGCTGCGTTTGTGAAGCTTCTGAACATTCAGGTTGGGCCAAAAAGGAGACAAGGAGAGAGATTTGGGCAGAATATAAAAACGTGGGAATCATCAACGTTTATCACATATAGAGGAGAGATAAAAACCACCAAAGGGATACATGGAGACTTTCTGAGAAAACTTGCCGTTTGCTGTTTTCCTCATCTACCTTCAAGTAAATCATGCTTGGCGATTTTATCTTTCAGTATCTGTGAGTCCAAGGAGCCTCAACAATAGTTACTTTCTTGACAGCTACCTAGCAGTGCACTTTTCTCTTATCACCCACTCTTGGAATTCCTCCAAGATTTCTGTAGGGTGTGTTGTTACTAGTGGTCACAGTAGACTGCAGGGTTGTGACAAGTCTCTTTTTTCTCCTTGTTCATTTGATTTTGGGAATCCTAACCTGCAGTTTGTTTGTTTGTTTATTTATTTATTTTACCTTGATTTCCTCTCAAAAAATATCAGCATCCTGGTTAAACTGTGAGTAAAGTATTTAATGGAAGAAGGAACACTTAGATGGATTCTGGGGACATTTTGCCACATTTCTAATGGGTTTTATAACCAGATCACATAAATATGAGTAAAAGTCATTTTGAAAAAATGGTAATTAGCTGGCTAGGAGGAAACAAATGGATAAGGCCATATTGGAAAGTAAGAAAAAAAATGTAGTGCTTAAGTAATTTTTGTTATTCTGGTCTTATTTTTTTAAACTAAATTTTGAACAAATGAGTTTTAGTTCAGTAAACTCAAACACACAGCCTTTCATAAACAAAAGGCTGGAGTTCATATGTTAGTTCTAATAAATACGAATCTTAAAGTCATTTGAAACTGGGTTTAAGATAACGGTAACTCCTTAAAACTATATAGGCTTTAAAAAGTTTAAATGGGCTTTGGCATATACTATTTCAACCTGCTTTGAAGTAGGGTAGATATTCTTTTTTTTTCTTTTTTTTTTTTTTTGAGACAGAGTCTCACTTTGTCGCCCTGGCTAGAGTGAGTGCCGTGGCATTAGCCTAGCTCACAGCAACCTCAGACTCCTGGGCTCAAGCGATCCTCCTGCCTCAGCCTCCCGAGTAGCTGGGACTACAGGAATGCGCCAGCATGCCCGGCTAATTTTTTCTATATATTTTTAGCTGTCCAATTAATTTCTTTCTACTTTTGGTAGAGACGGGGTCTCGCTCTTGCTCAGGGTGGTCTCGAACTCCTGAGCTCAAACAATCCGCCCGCCTCGGCCTCCCAGAGTGCTAGGATTACAGGCGTGAGCCACCGCGCCCGGCCTGAAGTAGGGTACATATTCTTGTTTTATAGATGTGGAAACT
>CAUYSK010101107.1:0-10782 GCA_963575035.1 Avahi laniger
TCTCCTTTGGTAGCCCATAAATATCTGTATCTGGGCCGGGCGTGGTGGCTCACGCCTGTAATCCCAGCACTCTGGGAGGCCAAGGTGGGCGGATTGTTTGAGCTCAGGAGTTCGAGACCAGCCTGAGCAAGAGCGAGACCCTGTCTCTACCAAAAATAGAAAGAAATTAATTGGACAGCTAAAAATATATAGAAAAAATTAGCTGGACATGGTGGTGCATGCCTGTAGTCCCAGCTACTCGGGAGGCTGAGACAGTAGGATTGCTTGAGCCCAGAAGTCTGAGGTTGCTGTGAGCTAGGCTGATGCCACGGCACTCTAGCTCGGGCAACAGAGTGAGACTCTGTCTCAAAAAAAAAAAAAAAGAAAACTGCCTGTCTATAACCTCCACTGAGACAAAAGTAGATAAAAAATATAATCACTACCTTTTATTAAGCATCTGCTATTTCTAGACAATAAACATGTGCTCGATGTAAATTATCTTTAACCTTTACACTATTCATTGTCCATGAGTAACCTTAATCTCCAAGGATAGGCCATCCCACACAATTGGCAGAACTGAATAATACAAAATCTACCACCTTCCATGACTCAGGTTCAGATTCATTCTCATCTCCTCTCTCTTACTTCTTTATTTTCTGATCTCCAAATTTGTCGGTGACTTTGGCTGACACATATTACTGGCTTCATCTCTAGATTTCTTCTCCTTTTCACTCCTCTTTAGGTTTGCTGCTCATTTTCACGTGGTTTTCTTTCTAGGCTTCCCATTCCCTAGGTGTGGTGTCCCAGGCTCTGGTCCTTTTCCTGACCCATGCCCTAGTACCCTCAGGTTTATTCTCCCAGGCATGAATATAAAAGTTACCCAACCCCATCATCTGTCTACCCAGGGGTTATCCCTACTTAGTCTCCATTAGTTGGAGAGTAAGAAAAAAAACAGGCGAGGTAGATAGTATTCCCCTAACTTTACAGATGAAAAAACTTGAGTCCCAGAGAATTTAGGAAATTTCTCAAAAGCTAGTATATTGTATAGCTATGTGTCCTAGCTACTATTAGAATAATAAAAAAATTTTTAAACTTGAGAAATAAGGAGGAAATTTGGGTTGTATGTCCTTCCATTGCCACCCTGGGATGTTGACAGGATCACCCAAATATTATTTAATTATCTAAGGGGATGTATCTGTGGGCAACTTTGCCATTTACTATTAACTAAGGGCTCAGACTCTGCAGTTATTTGTTAATTTTTATGTGCAGTAGAAAATATAACCCCCAAAGTTACAGTTTCACGGCCCCTTGGACATTAACCGGCTTTGGCTCTAACTTAGTAAACTTAACTTCAAAGTTCCTTTTCGGTGAACTATAAATATGCCAGTACTCAAAATGCTCTTTGAACCAGGCTTACCATCTTACTGATTCCCTATTTATGAACTGAATAAAATCTTTGACATGTGTCCATTCTATATTTGTATGAGAGTCATGTTTTTAACTTTTAGTAATCACTCTTTGGCACTCTAATGCTTAACTTCAAAGTCCTTGCTCTTTCCCTATTGATTACCTTTCAAGATGGGCATGCCAATATATATTGGAACAGGAAAAGAGCTGTGACCCCCTGAGGTTAATTTCTCTGGAATTGGGAGATAAATGTTATAATCTCTCCTCATGTCAAGGCTAGGCCTCCATCTTGGGCCATGTTTTGGGGAAGAGCTTTTGTCTTACAAAGACTTCTGGCTAAAGGATCAGCTCAGGTAGATTCACCATGAGATCTGCCTCAAGAATCATTCCTGGGATTTTTGAAATCTTGAAACAAAGCCTAAGTGAAACAAATAGAAGCTTGAATTCTTCTTTGAGGGCTCTTTTGCTTTGGAAAGACTTTGGGATACATAAAAGTAAAGCCAAGATCCTCTTCCAGAATGGATTCTGTATAATGCAAAAAAATTGTCTTCATTGTGGGCAAGGTGATATGCTGAGAGTTTACATTGCTTCAATTCATCGTAATTATTGTTGCCTGCCAAGATGCTAAAGTCCCTTTTACCCTCTAACTCATAGAAATGCTAGATAAGATATGAAAAAAATATTTTTAAATCATAGTGAGCCTGAAAAGCAAATCCCCAAGGGTCAAAACAGTGAGAAGGAATCGAATCCAGATAGCTTTTAGAGTATTGGGCCTGGATGCGTACCTCATGGGCTAAGCTATTGACACAAGAATGCACTGGAATCCGGGCTAAAGGAACAAGTCAAATTAGGAAACTGGATCTAACCTCTCTAAATAAAGGAAGGCACTAGGAAGGGGCTTCCCTGTCGTTTGTCAAAGAGTGAAAGTAGAACGCACACAATCAGGGTGCCCACTCTGGGCCACTGGTGGAAATAGAGCTACCTGCAAAATTGAAATCTTGAGTGTGATCTCTGCCTGCAGGTGGGTAAAAGTTTGTAACACCTTGGGGTATGAATATCCTGTGCTGAGCAACTTACTAAAATTGATCTCGAATCTCTGAAATTTGCAAGACCAGAGCAGAGGCAAATGTTAAGGCATCTAATTGCAACACTTCCTCAATCCAGGGCACACGGCAGACTCACATGGAAGTTAATTGCTACTGAAGATAAGCTCACAGCAAAAAATTACAAAGCACTTGAGGACAGTCTCTGTCCTGACTGCTAGCAGATGTTATTAATCAGAGAATCCATTGCAGGGAACCACAGAGAAATCTAATCATTATAGGGGAAACCATCTTCTCCCTTTTCCCTTATTCTTCTTGCGCCTATTAAAAAGAAACATTTGCATTTTTGCAAGCATTGGGAAGAGCTGTGCCTTAGTTTGAGCACTTCCAGAAGCGGACTCTGAGATAAGGGTTCAAGAATAAATAGTTCCTTCGGGAGGTACAGAAATCACCCGTGTGTGGGAGTGGGGATGGGGAGAGCAACACAGAGAAAACCAGGCAGATAAGATGTATTATTAAGCCAACTACTATGGTGGGCACGTGGAGCTTAACTCCATGGGACAACTCTGGAGGAAAAGTGTAAAACACACATCTCAGAATTACCAAAGGGGTGAAGGGTGTGGGGTATTAATAATGAGATAATTTATAATGGGGGATAATTATAATAAGAGTTTTTGGCTGACGGTTGCTCTCAGAGAGTTGATTCCCTGGCAGTTCTGGCCTGCTACACCAAGCAGAGTAGTCCTATAGGAAATAAGAAGGCCATTAGATGCAGAGATGCAAGTACTGGCCAGT
Source organism: Avahi laniger (assembly GCA_963575035.1). Classification (NCBI taxonomy): domain Eukaryota; kingdom Metazoa; phylum Chordata; class Mammalia; order Primates; family Indriidae; genus Avahi; species Avahi laniger. The sequence continues at coordinate 3,225 of CAUYSK010101107.1, forward strand.
GGAAGTCACAGAGAACAAACTGAAATGATGAAGGTCAAAGGGCCATGGATAGGGCACTGAGAGTGTTTGCTATAAGCAACTTTTGGCTGTATCTTTGCCCTTTCATTTTCTTTGCCTAGGTGGAAGTGGAGAGAGTGCACACAGAGAACAGAGCTCCTTCTCAGGAACACATCTATAGGTTTCTTTTTCCACTCTGAGTCTCCTCTCTGCTAGTCCTGGGAAAACTTTATATAGCTTTAGGCAGCTGTGATTGATCTGGTCTTCTTCCATATCTTTCTGTGTCTAACTGAAGCCTTCAGGGCCTTGGCTTTTGATATCCAAACCACTCAGGCTCTTGCAACCCAAACTCCTTTTCTCTCACAAATATCAGCTCTGAAAAGGGCTTCAAAAGCCTATTGTAGCACAAAAGTAAATGATTCTCTTTTCTCTCTTTCTGCTCATTTTAATACGGGAAGGGCTGTGGGGGCAAAAATGAAAAACACATTGATCGACATTGCCAAACACTATTCTGCTACATCACATATACAAGAAATACAGCATTGCTTTGATTTCTATAAATTGTCTTAAATTCTGTTTTGAGTCTCCATTCCCACTGGACAGATGATCTCAATCATTGGAACAGCTCCCCTCTCATTATTACATCAGAATCCAGGAGTCTTATACAAAAGGGAGAAAGGGCCCTATGTAGTAAGGAATTTGGCCTGGCCCAAAGAGTAGTCTGGCCTTTGTCCTGGGTCCTGGAAGTAATCTTTAAATTCTTGGAATTTATGAAGTAATGGGAGTATCTTTGTTATTCACGGTCAACCACACCCCATAGTTTATGCTAAGGAGATGACTCAGGGTGGGGCAAGCCACACTAGATAGTCTTTTGGTGGGGGCTGGACACACTAGAAAGACCAACCATGCCATGGGTGAGAGTGGAGATTAAATTCGACTACAATCCAAGCATGCCTACAAAATGAAGCCCTAATAAAAACTCTGGATACCAAGGCTCGGGTGAGTATCTTCGGTGGACAATTCACACAAAATATGATTGGCAATACCCTGTGCATACTGTTACACATTGATTTCCTGTAATGTTTCCTGAGGACAATGGGAGCTTCATATTTGGAACCCTTTGGAGCCCTCCCATACTCTGCCCTATGCATCTTTGGCTGATTTTAATATATATTTTTCTTTCTTTCTTTCCTTTTTTTTTTCCTTGAGACAAAGTCTCACTCTTTTGCCATGGCTAGAGTGAGTGCCATGGCATCAGCCTAGCTCACAGCAACCTCAAACTCCTGGGCTCAACCAATCCTCCTGCCTCAGCCTCTCAAGCAGCTGGGACTACAGGCGTGCACCACGACGCCCGGCTAATGTTTTTTATTTTTAGTTGTTTGGCTAATTTCTTTTTTTATTTTTAGTAGAGACGGAGTCTTGCTCTTGCTCAGGCTGGTCTCGAAGTCCTGACCTTGAGCGATCCTCCCACCTTGGCCTCCCAGAATGTTAGGATTACAGGAGTGAGCCATCATGCGGGGGCCAATGTATCTTTTTCTTTTTCTTTTTCTTTTCTTTTTTTTTGAGACAGAGTCTCACTCTGTTGCCCTGGCTAGAGTGAGTGCTGTGGCGACAGCCTAGCTCACAGCAACCTCAAACTCCTGGGCTTAAGCAATCCTACTGCCTCAGCCTCCCGAGTAGCTGGGACTACAGGCATGCGCCATCATGCCCGGCTAATTTTTTCTGTATATTTTTAGTTGTCCAGATCATTTCTTTCTATTTTTTTTTTTTTTTAGTAGAGATGGTCTCGCTCTTGCTCAGGCTGGTCTCGAACTCCTGAGATCAAACAATTCACCCGCCTCGGCCTCCCAGAGTGCTAGGATTACAGGCGTGAGCCACCATGCCCGGCCTGTATCTTTTTCTTATAACAAATGTAACTGTGAGTATAATAGGTTTCAGTGAGTTCTGTGAGTCTGTTGACGAATTATTGAACCCAAGGGTGGTTTTGGGAAATCCCTGAAGTTGGTGTCAGAAGTTTTGTGCAGACTTGTCAGTCTGAAAAACTGTGCAGTTAACCTCACAGGTTGTCTAACTGCATGTAGCCTCTAACATTCCGTTTATCATAGCTTATTGGTCTGTTGTCAAAGACTGAGTTTGCCAGATGTACAGCAATTTCCTGCTTTGGTGTTTTTCATGGCTCACAGAATTCACAGAGATGAGAACCCTCATGGTGGAGGTCTAGCTTCCCTATGTCCACCTCACACTGGCCATCTTTGAGTGTTGTTGTCTCCCTAAGATTCTGCCAAATACCTACCCCTTTTCTTTCTTTACCATCAAATATATTCCTCCTTGCACCGTTCATAATAGTCCCAAAATGGAAACAATCCAAATGTTCATCAAAATTTACTGGATAAGTAAATTATGGTTGCTATGGTTTGAATGTCCCCTCCAAAACTCATATTGAAATTTAATCACCATTGTAATAGGGGTGGAACCTTTAAGAGGTGATTAGGCCATGAGGGCAGAGCCCTCATGAATGAATTAATGCCTTTATCATGGGAGTGGGTTAGTTATCACGAGATTAGGTTTGTTATAAAAGCAAGTTCAGCCCAATTTCCTCTCTCCATCTTGCATGCTTGCTTGACTTTCTGCCACGTTATGACAGAGCAAGAAGAGCCTCACCAGAAGTGGCCCCTTGATCTCAGACTTCCAGCCACTGGAACTTATAAAGGACTTACTTTCTTTATAAATTACCCAGTCTGTAGTATTCTGTTATAGCAGCAGAAAAGGACTAAGACAGTGATATAGTCACATAATGGGTTATTATACAACAATAAGAATGAACAAACGAAATGACATACAGCGACATGGACGAATCTCCCAAAATGATGCTGAATGAAAGAAACTAGACATGAGAGTACAAACTGTATGGTTCCAATTAAATACATTTTAAAACAGACAAAACTAATCAAAAGTGTTTTAAGTAAGGATAATTGTTATTCAAGGGGGTAGTGGCTGAGAGGATACACGAGGGAGCTTTGGGGATTCTGAAAATATTCTTTCTTGATCTGGATACTACTTAAATGTGTGTGTTTACTTGGTGAAAATTTGTAGAGCTGCACACTTATGATTTGTGCATTTTTGTATGTATGTTGTATTTCAGTTAAACATTTACATAAATGTAGTATCCCTCTCTCCTTTTGCCCTTAGGGTACCTCTCTTCAATGAACTCAGGGTTTAGGAAAAAGTCCAAGATAAGAGGTATTTTGTACATGATTTCTGCCTACGGTGCCCAGCTTGTCCTGGCTTGCCTGGGACTTTCACGGGTTTAGTACTTAAAGTTTCATGTGCCAGAAACTGTCCCCCACCCCACCCCTAGGTCCTGGGTAAACTGGAATAGTTGGTTACCCTATTTCTGTCTACAAATAAAATATTAATATAAACCCTCCTCTGGGAAGATGCACAAAAAGGATTGACTAACTTTCTGGAATGAAAGAGGAAAAAGCAGAAAGGAAGAACATACATTATGATCTCAATACATTATCCTGCCATAATACTTACAGTTTGCTCATCACCACAATTAACAAAAGCTCTCTCTGTTTGGGAAATCAAAGACACACTATATCACTTTGAAAAGTCGGAATCCTCATTAACGTAAAAGCTCAAGTCACACACGCTGCTCAAGCACACACACAACCATCTGAACCTAGATCCAGAGGGAGATACCCAGTTGGAAAGTTTATTTTTAAAAAGGTCAAGTTATTCACCCTGAAGTTCCTGTAGACAAGTGATTTTAGAGATAGAGGCCCCTTGAGATCTAAAGGAAATGCTATTATAATACAAATAAACCTTCATGCAACTCAGCTGTGACATTTGATACCAGAGAGAATATGACTGAAAATACACAGCACCACTCTGGCTTTTCTCAAATGAAAAGGGAATTGCCAGAGACAACTACAACTTGCAAGGACAAAAACCAAAACATGCGCATTTCCATTTATAGTTCAAAGGGTAAAGATGCTGTGGGTGGGTGGTAGCGGTGGGCTGCAGAGTAGCCACCAAATAGAAATATTGAGGTCAATCTTGGCCACAAATATTTCCAAAATGGAAAGCCAAAAAAAAAAAAAAAAGAGGGAGAAAGAGGACCCACTTTAAATTAACTTCTTAGTCAATAAGTCTCTTAAACAAAGTGTTGTTTCTTTAAAGTCTTCTATTGCACAGTGATTAAATGGGCTCCCACAAAGCTCTGATTAAAAACATTTTGTGAGGCCCATTTCTCCAATTCTAGTTCTATAGCACTTAATGTTCCTCCAAAATTGCTTTGGGAAAAGCAATCTCATGTCAGGGAAATGAATTCAAAAGTGCTTCCCTACAAGGGCTGAGGGAAATTCATACTTTCAATCCACAACTTGGAAAATAGTAGGCTTTAGATTGCTTTCAGAAGTTCACAAAATAAATTCAAGAAGCTTGATGTTGAGTGAAGTAATCTTTAGAGAGTTCACATACACATTTAGTCTTTAAAATGATCATTACCAATATTCTTCAGCAAAATGTACTTGTTATCTAAGAGAATTATTTTAATAGCATATTTTGTAAGCATTAGTTTTAATAAAATATCTTCTTTTCAGAGTGGTACTTTAATCTTTTGCCTTCAGAACTTTTGGACACACTGTGTATTTAAACTCTAAGCATGCGTAGCTTAGTATTCAGCCACAGAATGAAAGGGACTTCTATGCAGTTTCTGGATCTTTTCTTGCTTGTCCTCTCCCCTTCAGTACTTTGCCCAGTATACATATTTCCCTCCAGTGGGCAATCTTTATGGACTCATGGACAATGATGTGTGTTGGGACAGCTTGCTTGGCCTTGTGTTCTCTTGGGAACAGACCCTCACAGTCTCTTTCACACATGGCTCTGTTATTCTTTCCTCCAAATGGATCTTTTAGCATAAGCCATAACTTAACACAATTTCAGGGAACACCATTCACACATGTGATCCAGGTATGTCACTCAATTAGAGTTGTGTGATGTCTAGACTCTGCCTCAACCTTCATTCCTTATTTCTGTTCACCTGAAATAAATGCTGGTCACTTGTTCATATTCCCCCTAAACCTGTGGTCTCCATGCTTTGTTTATTGTTTGCCTCATGAGTGAGAAGATTTTTTATTATACTCTTCAATATATATGCATACCTTTATTTATAATATACATGTGCATATACTTACACATATACAATATATACATACACATACAAAAGAACTTTTGAAAGTATGAAATACAAACTAGATATAACTTGTAATATTTTTTGAGATCATCAGATTGGATGAAAAAGCAAGACATAAATATCCATAAATATAAGAAATTCACTTTGTTTTTTTTGGGTTTTTTTGTTTTGTTTTTCTTTTGAGACAGTCTCGCTCTGTCACTTGGGCTAGAGTACCGTGGTGTCAGCCCAGCTCACAGCAACCTCAAACTCCTGGGCTCAAGGAATCCTCCTGCCTCAGCTTTCCGAATATCTGAGATTACAGGCGTGCACCACCATGCCCAGCTAACTTTTTCTACTTTTAGTTGTCTGGCTAATTTCTTTTTTATTTTTAGTAGAGACGGGGTCTCACTCTTGCTCGCACTGGTCTTGAACTCCTGACCTCAAGTGATCCTCCCGCCTCGGCTTCCCAGAGTGTTAGGATTACAGGCGTGAGCCACAGCACCCGGCCTCACTTTAAATTTAAAGAGGCAAATAGATTAAAAATAAAAGCATCGAAAAAAATACATAACATGCTAACACTAGTCAAAATAAAGCTAGCTTGGCTATATCAACATCAAAGTAGATTTCAGAGCAAAGAATATACAGGTATACAGAGAGTCATTTCATAATGATAAAGGAGTCAATTCATGAAGAGTATATGACAATCATAAATGTTTATAAACTTAACAATAGAGCTTCAAAATACATGAAGCAAAAACTGAGAGAACTGAAATGTGGAAAAGATAATTCCACAATTGCAGATAGAAATTTAAACATCTCTTTCTCAATAATCAACAGAACAAGTAAACAGAAAATCATCAAGTATATAGGAAACTTGAACAACACTATCAACTAACATGACCTAATTAACATTTATAAACAATTCTATCCACCAGGAGCAGAATACACATTCTTCTCAATACACATGGAATATTTACCAATATACACCATATTCTGGGCCATAAATCACATCTTAATAAATTTAAAAGGATTCAGATTCTGCAAAGTGTATTTATTCTATAACCACAGTGGAATTAAATTAGAAAACAATAACAGAAAGATCTCTAGAAAAATGCCTAAATAACACAACTCTATTACATGGATCAAAGAAGATATGAAAGGAGAAATTAGAAATTTTTTTTAACTGCATAAAAATGAAAATACGACAAGTTAAAATTTGTAGGATGCACCTACAGCAGTGCCCAGAAGAAATGCTACAGCACTGAATACCTATATTATTAATAGAAAAAAAGAAAGGTCTCAAATCAATGACCTCAAGATGAAAGGGAGATATGTTGCAGAAGGGGATGAGGGGAGAGAGAGAACTAGAGAGTAGCTGAATGCCAGTGGAACAAAAGCATGACTTCTTTATCCAACATGACCTTTACTGAAAAAAGCCTTCAGGTCTTGGCTCTACCAATCATCAGCTATGCAACTTTGGTTAGGTTACTCACCTCTCTGATGCTCAATTTCCACATTTGTAAATTGGAAATAATAATAGAAACCACATCTCGAATTTGTTGTAAGACAAGGAGACTATCTATAGGAACACTTGAAAATTCTTATTTCGATACTAATGTTGCTGTCATCTCTCAGCAGAGACACATGTCTGAGACACTATCACGCGATTGTGTTCTCACAGTTTGTATCCCTCCTTCTCTCTCCTGGTATGAATAATTAGAGACATTAAACTGAGGTTAAATGCCTTTTCACCTGGTAGGAACGCTTTCATGAATGTTAATACTCTGAATTACATAATCCCATCATCCTTCTCCTTGTTAGACTTGAAAAGACCCAACTCTCTTTTGACTGCTTTAGTTAAATATTTTCCAATGTATTTTAGGATTATTAAAAGGAAAAGTTCATTAATTCATCAACTCAATAAATATTTATTGAGTGTCCACCAAGTACTATTCTAGGCACCAGGTATATAGCAGTGAACAAAATAGAGAAAAGTCCCTTATATTTCATACTGACGTAAATAATTATAATAATGTAAACTTCTCAAAGTCTGTTCTCTTTGTTCCAGAACTTCTTAAAATGGTCATTGCTTACTATCGTAGATAAAATTGATATTTAATTTGTATTTTGACAATGCAAACTAAAGAAGAATATTTCTGGTGGCAGAGATGAAGGAATCTGGAGTACATTCATCAGATGAAATGAACATTAAGAAAATGAGATATAATAATGCATATGAAGGCCGGGCGCGGTGGCTCACGCCTGTAATCCTAGCACTCTGGGAGGCCGAGGTGGGTGGATTGTTTGAGCTCAGGAGTTCGAGACCAGCCTGAGCAAGAGCGAGACCCCATCTCTACCAAAAATAGAAAGAAATTAATT
>CAUYSK010101108.1:0-17312 GCA_963575035.1 Avahi laniger
TGCCCCCACCTCCCTCCCTAAGTCCGAGTTTCAAATATGTCCATCATTTGGGTGGTGCACATTGCACTCTTTGTGCATGCATATACCCCTCCTCTCCTCCCTCCTCCCCCCTCCCTCCTCCCCCCGCCCAACGTCCAATAGTAATTGTCATACTTATTATCCTAAAAGTAAGGAAAATGAGGAGTAAAGATTGAGAGGAGGGGCCAAATCGAAAGGGGCAATTCATATTTAGTCTTCCGATGTGAGGTATGTCACAGCTGACCTCAGGTTTACCCCATCCAACTTGACCACGGTCACATAGCTACTGAGTTATGGAGCTGGATTTGAATCTCTTTCAAAGTCCATGCTCTTTCTGCTACGCCAGTGATTTAGTGGTTGAGCAAGCATCAGAATTCTCTGGAGGGCTTATTAAAACAGATTACAGGGCCCCAGCCCCAGAGTTTCTGATTATGTATGTCTAGAGTGAGGCCCAAGAATTTGCATTTCTAACAAGTTCTCAGGCAATGCTGATGCTGCTGGTTCAGAAATCACGTCTATCCATTTGGAAAGGATTTAAAAACTGCACCCAAAGTGTTTCTGTAGCTCAAAGGATCCCCCTCCCTCCCAAGGTTAGATAAATCATTGCAAACTGATGACACCAGACATAATTGTTCAACACCAGTTTAACATTTTGATTTAGCTGTCAATATTTTCAACCCAAATATTTCAGATAAAAATCATTTTCTGGAAAAGATCAGAAGACATGGTGTGGCAAAAGTCAATTAAAGCTGAGTATTAGTTCCCCCTTTTAGAGAGCAGTAAACCTTCTTGCCATTTGAAATAATTACTCTACCTGCTTTGCCCTGCAAGTAGTAACAGCATAAGGGGTGGTATCTATTAGGTTATTAAACTCAGCTATTTTTTTATTTCAAAATATTAAAAGGGTACAAATGTTTTGTTACATGGATCCACATTATAATTTTGGTATTTTCCAGTGTTCTAAGTGCTTTACATATATTAAACTGTTTAACCTTCACATTCTGCTATGAGGAGTGTATTAATCAGAGTAAGTTAGGTTAAGGAACAAATAAATCAAATTATCATGGCTCAGACACAGTAGAAGTTTATTTCCATAGCTATGCTTATAAGCTATAAGCTTGTAAGCCATACTACCTTGCAAATGACAAAAAAAAAAACACTAGCTGGTCACTGTACTGAGAACTTGACATATATTATCTTTCATCACATTCATTTATCTTTCACAACACTATGAGATAATATAAATATTTCCATTTTATAAAGTGGAAACCAAGGTGGAAAGAAATTACATAACTTGTCTAAAGTTCATAAAGGTGTAGGTAACAATGCAGGTAGGTACTTGAATCCAGAGAACCTGACTCCACAGACAATATTCTTTTATGGTCCGCTGTTGTTGTACAACCTGCAGACATTTATGTTTGTGAATCTGATCTAGACCAAAGCCTCCTATTTACAGACAAGGAAAGTGAGTATCTCATACGTAAAATAACTTCCCCAAAGTTGTAGAATGAGTTAACAATAAAGGTTTATGTTAGTATTCCTGAGTTCTAATTCCAACAATTCTCCCCCCACACCTCCGGATTTTTAATTTACTATCATTGTAATACAAATGGAAAAGAGGTTAAATAAATATTAATAAGATTATGCTCATTGTTTTTATCTAACAGTGATCCCAAATGGCTACCCCAGTTATTCTCTCTGGCTACACATAAAAGGGTCCCATTAAGAGCTTTTAGAAAACATGGTGCTCAGTCCTCACCCTAGGCCAATTAAGTCAGAATCTTTGAGGGGTGGGACCATTTTTTTTATTTAATGTACACCAGGTGATTTTAATGTGCAGTAAGAATCGAGAAATGGTGGATTACACTGGCAAGATATGCAGATTGGATGCAATGGCTGGTAATTAGTGATGTTATCTTCTTCTGGAGGTTGTAGAGGTTCCTGTAAAGACATCTGGTTCCATGTTCAATGCCAACTGCAACCCTATAATCAACTGCAATAATTGCTTGTTACTGATGTGTGTCCATGAATAATTGAAGAGTCTTGCTTAGCTCTCACTCCCAATTAACTTCTGTGACTGAAAGGACCTGGGCTCCTCCTCTATGAAATAAACAGACTTAATGGGTTGAATGGTGCAGGCTTTTTTGGTTAATTTCCATGTTTATTACTCTTGGCCCTTGTCACCATCTAATCTGATATTCTTTCTGCTGCTTACATGTGATTGACTTGTGTAGCAACACTGCAGAAAGTGTCATTTGAAAAGCTCTCCAGTCTCCAAACCAGTTCTTCTCCTCAAGACAAGTACTGTGTGATTGGTCATTGTTAGTTCAGTAGGGGAAAAAAATTAGGAAATTTGGCACACTCAAATTCAGCTAGACTAGTAATTTCAAGTTCTATTTCAAGTCATATCCTTACAGAGGTAAAATAATTAGAATCATCCAAGCAATGCTTTGGCAGCAAAACAGCATTAATTTGAATAAGCAAATAGAGCACTTTCTTCGTCTGCTGTAATATTTATCACTTTATCATAGTTATCCTTATAAGGTCTGCCTTTCCTGTGAGCATTTAGGCTCTGTAAGTATAAGAACATTGTCTGTCTTCCTCATTATTGTGTCCCCTAGACTTACGTACTAAATAAACCTTTTCTTACTTTATAAATAATGAAATGAATGAATATTGGGGCTATGAATTGAGGATAGAAAGAGAAGTAAGGTATTATTTCTGTTATTTAAAAACTTTAGGTAAAGAAATAGAAACATGTTCTATTGTAATCAATAATTACAGTTCAGTGTAATATGAGCTATAATAAATGTAGGTACAAAGAAGGAAAGAATTCTTTTATGTTAGCAATATACAGATCTAATCTGCCCCCAGAGTAGGAATAGCCAGAAAAGTTATAATTCCCTGGGTGTACTTTGTTTCATCGGTTTGAATTTGGGACAATGTACATAATTTGCATAATGCTGAAGCAAAATTATAAAAAAATTGATAACTAAAATTAAAAAGAAAAATGGACAATGAACCTGTGTGTCAAATTGATGGCATACCAACACAGAGGACCTATGTTGGATTAGAGGGCCACCCTTCTCCAGTATGACTGCATCTTAACTACTTATATATGCAATGACTTTGAATATACACGCTTAGTTTTATACATGGGAGATAGTCTCCTGTTGGTTTGCCTCTTTATTCTGTGTGGTTTATTATTGTGGATTGGTCCCCAATTTGCTTATGCACTCCCGTACTGACTCGAGCTTGGTATGTGACTTGCTGTATTAGTTTTCTAGGGATGCTGTACCATAAACTAGGTGATTTAAACAACAGAAATTTATTGTCTCATCATTCTGGAGGCTAGAAGTTCAAGATCAAGGTGTCAGCAGGACCATGCTTTCCCGCACTAAAGGAAGGATTTGTTCCAGGCTTCTCTCCTAGCTTTGGCAATTCCTTGGCTTATGGCAGCATAACTCTAATCTTAACATGGTATTCTCCCTATGTGTGTGTATGTTCAAATTTCTCCTTTCTGTAAGGACACCAGTCATGTTGGATTAGGGGGCTACCCTATTCCAGTATGACTGCATCTGAATTAATCATATATGCAATGACTTTTATAGCAAACAAAGTCACATTCTGAGGTACTAGAGGGTTAGGATTTCAACATAAGAGGGGGCATAATTCAACCCATAAAACTTTCTTGAACCAATGAGATAATATTAATAGCAAATGTAGTGAAACAGAGGCTTAAAAAACGTTTATACTTGGGGACTTGTGCTCTCTTGCTGCCTTTAGAAATCTGTCACCACCACCATGTGAACTAGTTTGGACTAGCCTGCTGGATAATGAGAGACAAATGGCTCATTGCCCCCATGACAAGTTGACAGTCAGCCAACCTTCATAAGCAGAGAAACTTAGCTGATTGGCAGCTGACTTTAGTGAGAAAGTCTAATGGACACTAGCAAAGCCCAATTCAAATTATACCATGAACTAAATAAGCCTACTGTTTTAAGCCATGAAGTTTTGAGTTTTTGTTGTTGCTGTTATACAGCAATAGATAACTTTTTGTGTGATAGCAAAGGCAACAGAGGGAGGTTAGTTTCCAACTCTAAAATTTCTTCTAAAATTTTTTGTGTGAATAACTGGCTGTTACCAACATGTAATCTTGGTCTGGTAAATTCAGTGACTATACAGACTTGTCTTCTTTCTTTTCAGTGTTTACAAGGGAACTTCCTGGAGTCAACAAAGGGATTTAAAAATTAAAAAAATAAAAGAAAAAACACTTTCTCAATACGTTGCCTACATCCATCGCTTAGAAAAAGGATGGACAAGAAAGTAATCTCTTTCACAACGATTACTTCTTTCTATATTCTCAAAAGTTATCATTTAAGAAATTACCAGTTGTTCCCTTATTCATTAATGAGAAAATCCTTAATTCAGCAACTTTGCTTACCATCTATCTAACAGATCTTGGATATACTAATTATATCGCAGCAATGGATATCTTTTTACTATAAATAGACTCATAATCTCAGAGCAGAAAGGGCCTCAAATGTCATTTATTCTAATCTCTTACCAGCATAGGAATACCCTCTGTATCACTCCCCACAAGCAATCTTTCCTCCTCTGATTGCACATGTCTTATGATGAAAGGCTCATTACCTCATGAGGGAGCTCATTTTATTTTGGATTAGTACATCTTGTCAGAAATACTAAAGTACTAAATACTAAAGTATTAAATATTAATACTTTCTTCTCTTGACCTCTAATCTGCCTCCTCAGAACATACTCTGACTGCCTGACTCTCCTCAAGTTTCTATCCTTTCACTTGTTTTGCTTTGTGTAAGAAGAGTGCATCTGTTTCCTCTTCATGTGACAGACTTTTGAATATTGGGAGGCAGAAATCACATCCCTCTTTGGTCTTTTCTTAATTGTAATGATAAAAATTCTAACCATCATAATAATGTTACAATATGCCTATTCTAAGAAGAAAAGTTATCCAGAGAGTTTACCACCATTCTTAATAATTTTCTAGACCAAATGGAGAGAACATTAAAAAGAATGGCTTGGGAAAAAACAAAATTAACTATAGACAGAAATATAATGAAATAATGTGGAACAATACTGCCAGTTTTGCTCTTTCTGGGAAAATATTAGTGAGGTACTCAAGAAAAATGATTAAATTTCACTTAATGTCTTTAAAAAGAATCATGCTTTACAAATTATCAGCAAATCTAGAGACTTTTTTTTCCCCACCGATAAAACTTCACCCAAAGGTGAGCCTGTTTGAGAAGCTGTTGGAGATGGTTGATGACATGACCTTTATTCCCTGTAGGCTTTTCCTGGCCAGTCAGTAACATATCCTTCCAGCTGTATTTCCCTAGAGAGTAGATTGGTAGGAAGATACTAATCGCTTCAACGAATGAAGAGCATGTTAATCATTGTTTTCCTTGATCTCTCACGTCACCTAAATTTTGTCTAGCTGATGAGTGTTTTTATCCTGGACATTGCTGGGAAAATGTGGCCACTTTTTCAGAGAATCAACAAAGTATGTTGGTGGTTTTCTCATCTCCAGTGCCCAAGTCAAACTTTGAAAAACGGTAAATTAGAAAATAATCCCACGTGAAGTAAGATCACAGTGCTTCAAACAGGCCAAGGGATTGAAATCCTGGTTCCTTACTCGTAATGTACTTTTAAGCAAGTTATTTAATTGTTTTAAGTGTCTGATTTTTCTTACATAAAATGTTAATCATGCTTATCACAGAGTCTCTCCTGAGACCTGTACCAAAGAACAATTCATATTTTGAACATGCACACCTATTATCTATTATCGGTTATTAAATAATAAAACAAAAATACTCAATATTGAAAATACAGAATCACTTCCTTAGGCCATCAGAAAAGCAGTTGTCTTTAAGACAATGAAGTTGTATTGAAGGTACACATTATTTTGCTCAAAAATGGGGAGGACAGAAGAAAACTTAGTAATGGTTATAGTTCAAATCTTTCCCAAAGAGTTCGTGATCGTGGGTCATCTGACCAGGATTTTATTTCTGGTCCTCCTTCTAACAGCTGCAGGTTTAGATAAATCTAGATCTCAGTAGCTTCATCCACAGAATGAAAGGCTTCACGTATATACTATGAAATAGTGCTTTTAATATTTTATGAAAATTAAATCTTCTTGGTCCCCTAGACTTTTTTTGATTATTCCCAAACAAGTATCCAGGCGTATATGTCTTCTTTGTTATGAGGATATGAACTTTGTCCCTCACTGTCGTTGGTGACAAGAGTTCTGTTCTGTTTTATATTATGTCTCTCTCCCACTTTAGTCAGGAAAAGGGCTAAAAAATTTAAGTGTTTTGTGAGCCAATGTAGAACCAAATGGATTATGCTGAGGGAAAAGACTTAAGCATACATTAAATTCTTCATCCTTCAAACTCTTACTTGTCCCTAAATGTATAACATTAAGGAGTACATCTTCACTGAAGATTTTCTCTACTCCTGCACCTGTCACTGTAATAGCCTTCGCCAAAGAATCAATTGATCAATTTTCTGTGTGCCAATAGATGTTTTAACTTTACCAAAGTGTGGTTTGCCACTCAATAATTTATTTACATGTCTGTTTCTTTTTCTAGGTGTTGAGATCTTTGAAAGAAGCATACAACAACCTGGGGCTTAGAAAATGTTTATTAAATGAATGAATGAATAAAAAGAATGATGATGACAGTGATTATGATGATGATGATGATGACAACAGCTAGTTTTTCTTGAGCATTTTCTCTATATTAGGCATTTCTCTAAGCTCTCTACATGTATTCATTTTATAAACACAATAACTTTATGAGATGGATGCTATTTATTACATCCATTTTATAAATGAGAAAACTGATGCACAAAGTTGCTATTAAATAACTTGCTAGGCACTAAGATTCATTGTCAGGAATCTAAACACACATTCTATTCTCAGTGAATAGTTAATTAAACACTATTTTATGCTGTCTCTTCTGAATGAGTAAATGAGGAATTAATGAAAGAAAAAATTGGGCCCAAAATACTCACTCAACACACAAATGCACACTTGATTATCACCACACTAATCCTATTTTGGACCTGAAATCTCCACCTCTATGGAGTCATTGTTTGCCTCATTTAGTTCAACTCTAGTGTGGAAGACAGGATAATAGCCTTCCGAATATGTCCACATCCTAATCCCTGGAACCTGAGAATATGTTGTTTTACATGGCAAAAGGGACATCTAACATCTTGAGGTGGGAGATTATCCTGGACTATCTAGGTAGGTCCAATGTAATCATAAGGGTCCTTGTAAGTGAAAGAAGGCAGGAAAGTGAGATTTGAAATTGCCACAGAGCTGCCTTAGATAATGAAGTAAGGGACCGTGAACCAAAGAATGGAGGAGTCTCCACAGCTGAGAAAGGAAAGGAAAGGGTTCCTTCCTAGATCTCAAAGGAAAACAGCTTTTCTCGTCATCTTGATTTTAGCCCAGTGAAACCCAGTTCAGATTTTTGACTTCCAGAACTCTAAAATAATACATTTGTTTTGTTTTAGGTCTCTAAATTTTTGGTTTGGGGAAATTTGTTGCGACAGCAATAGGAAACTAATATGCCAGGTATTGTGGCCTCTGATATAGCACATGCAGTATCAGCCTTGAAAGAGTTTGGTTTGATGGATTAACAGCTACTTTGGTAAGTAAAGAGTCTAGTCTTGTCCTAAGGGAATGGAAAATCATTACTAATTTTGATGGAAGAAGTAAATAAATAGTCTTAGGTTTCTTCCATGGGAGGGCGGGGGAGAAGAGGCAGTCTATATTGTGTGTTTTCAAGTCTCTGAGTCCTTGTGATGGTTTGGGAGGCTCATTTGGAAGGTGTGCTGCCATGTTAAAGGCAAGCATTGCTGAGAATTTAGGGGAGGGGCCAGGTGCAGTGGCCCACCCCTGTAATCCTAGCACTCTGGCTGGGAGGGTCTCTTGAGCTCAGGAGTTAGAGACCAGCCTGAGCAAGAGCAAGACCCTTCTCTACTAAAAATATAAAAATTAGCCTGGGAGTCATGACATGGACCTGTAGTCCCAGCTACTCAGAAGACTGAGGCAAGAGGATCACTTGAGCCCAACAGTTTGAGGAGCCAGTGAGCTATGATGACGCCACTGCACTCTACCCAGGCCAACAGAGCGAGAGTCTGTCAAAAAAAAAAAAAAATGGGAGCTAGCTGGGGACAGATATGGCACTGCAAATTTTAAGGAACTAAGTGGGTTAGGTAGTGAGCAGTTCTAATATGAAGGGCCCAAGGGGAAGTGAAGACCTATGATAAAATTCACTGATAAAAGTGTTAAGGAAACAGAAATAAATTACCTGTATGATACATGTGTATATGTGTGCATGTTTTGTGTGCATGTTTGTGTATTATTTATTGAGGCATTCCCAGTCAATGACAAAGAAAAAGATGATTCGGTAACTGATGATGGAAGAGTTGATTAACATTTGCAGAAAAATGAATCAATTTTGGTTGCCACAGCTCATTACAAAACATAAACTTTGGATGGATTAAAGGGTTAAATACATGAAAAGAATCTGTATAATCTTTCTTTAAACTATTGAGTTTCTGAATATAGGTGTTAGTAAAGACTTTCTAAGCTTTGAGAGCCACAGAACAAATGACAAAAGACTAATATTTATCTACATATAAGTTAAAATTTCTTCCAGAAAAAAATAGCCAAAATTAAAAAGGAGGCAACAAATCAGGAATTAAAAGTACATCAAGTATGACGGTACATTTCCACTGTAAAGAACACTCATACAAAGAATAGAATTGAAAGCCTGTAATATGTAAATATACTAAAGACATTGACAATTCATGCAAGAGAAAATAAAATTAGATTACAAATAAAGGGAAAAATACTCGACTTCATAGTAATCAAAGAAACATAAATTAAAATGAGATACCATCTTTGCTTATCAAATAAGCAAATGTTAAAAGAAATCCTTATATTATCTGTAATTGCTTTCATAAACTGGAGTGTAAAATGGCACCACTGTTGTAAATATAAAGGCTGAATTTGAAATTTTTTCTAAATATATCATTGTAATATAAAATGGTCTTATGTGCAAATTCTCCATCAGAGTATTATTTATAATATCAAAACATTTAGAAACAACCTGAATGTTTAAGATGATAATGAACTTTAAAATTTTTTGATAATATCCAATCAACAAAATTTTATTCAATGATTTAAACATTCATTCACAAAGTGTATGTTACCAAATAATTACAAAATAAAGCATTCAGAATTGTATCTCTATAATGATTGTTTTTAATTGCAAAATATCAAGGGCAATCTTTAAATATTTTTCAAAATCTTGCATTAAACAACTGGAAAATATCAAAATATTAACATGGATAGATGTCTGCAAATTCTTGCTTTTTTGTGTTTTCTTTTTCTTTGGGGTCTCATTTTTATTTAATAAGCATGTACTATTTTCATAATAAGAAAATAGAAATTAAATAAATATGTGTTTGGTTCTATTTAAAAAGGGAAACTTCTGATAAAGTTGGATATATGATGGAAAAAAATATGATTCCTTTAAGAAAAGACAGGCTAAAAAAACTGCTGAGAATGACAGCTTACATTTAATGGGAACATGTAAGCAATGCAAATAAGTTTCATATAGATATTTAATGGGGAGCAGAGACGATTTTGTTGTTGCTGTTGTTTTTAGAAATAGAATAGTATTTTCTTAAAACATAGTGTTTCTTTTACACACACCAGCACACTTCTGTTTCCACCTCTCTTTTCTTTTTACTTATACCAATTAGGTGCAAAACACACAGAAGGAAATAAACAGATTCTTGATTGCTTGGCTTGCAAATTCAAACCTATAAATTGATAACGAATGCCACATTACCAAATAGAACTGGAGTGTTTCATTATGTCTCTATAAGACTTCGAACAAACTGGAAAATGTACAGAGGTATAGCATTTGTATGCACCTGATTTTCATTCACCTGTAGCATTTTATCTATTATACCAATTTGGTTTTAAGTTATAGCGTTTGCTAAAACAATTGGAGAGGATTTTTACAATGAGACAGTAGACGTAGAAAGCTGTAGATGTGATGGTTACTTGAACAACTACCTGTTGCCTGATCTTGAAAGTGATCTCGTTATGTAGAACAAAGCCACTTCCATTCATATTTTGTATAGATGCTGCCTGCAGTTAAACTTGCTTCTTACAGTTCTTCAAAATATGAGGTAACCATATAGTTTGGAGTTGGTCTTCTTGGGCCTCAGATGAGGACAGAAATAGGGCACTATTTTGGGAGAAATTAGCCTCATTGGGGTACTGACTGGTAGCTTTTCTAAACTAGAGATGGTACTAATAATCTAGGCAAATCCAGCTGCCCACTTTTATGTCTCCATTTTCCTCCTTTGTGGTTTGCAACAGGTGTCACAAATTTTACAAAACAGCTGCATCTAAGGGCCATAAACTGCCCACTCTACCCCCTGCACAATCATCTATCCCACTGAGCTCATGATTAGTTTTTGAAAGCCACAGTCCCTTCTAATGCATCTTTTGCTTGTGAAGAATTGCTTTGCAGAATGGGCTGTTATAACGGGCACAACATATTCAATGAGATTGTCACCATCTGTTCTACCTTCCAATTACCAAAGCAAATGGAAATCTAAAGGCAATGGCATCAGAAACCCCAGATAATATTTTCTGTTCATTATGTGTTTTGGCTGATATGGGTTTTAAAAATTCCCTTTGGAACATGTTGTAGGAAGAAGCACACTTTCTTTCTATCACTGAGACCCAATTAGAAGACTGGGAGTCAGCACTGAGAGAAAATTACTCTCTGCAAGATGCACATGGGCAAATTCAGCATCCTGACCTCTACTGTGTAGTGGAGATTTCTGCTCAGCCTTGCAAAACTCACGTAATGTTAGGCATGAAGTGATTAAGCAGAAACTCCCTGAGCAACTATTGCCTGAGAAACAGTAAGTGGAGTAGTATTAGCAGGTATTGTGGAATTGATGTTTTCATGTTTCTGCCCAATAGGCAATAAGTTTGCAGCAAGAATTGAAGCAAAAAGTGAATATTCAGTCTGAAGTGGTGTGTGTGTGTGTGTGCGTGTGCGTGTGTGCGCGCACGCACGTAGTATGTAGAGGAGCATTGAAAGAGACTGAGATCAGAGGTCATGGGATGCACAATTAATTCTGATTTTAAAATAGAATTAAGATGCCAAAGACAGCATAGGTTTAAAATACTCAAGTTGAAGAAACAGTGCTCTAGCAGCTCACAGCCACTCTGTGGATTAACAGGAAATGACTAAGAACAAATTACTGTACTAAAGGTCTTACTGCAAAAGGGAGACATCATAAAAGGGACTAGGTCCAGGGTATCTATGTGAATGAGACACAAAACATTTTTAAAATGGGTCAGATCTATATTCTTTGCTAAGTGTGTTAATAACTCACTTTTCCAGGTCATGAGGAAGTAGGAACACAGAGTATGGTTTAAAGCTGGCTGTCTAGGACTCTATGCCATAAACAATGATTCTAAGGATGTGATTAAACATGATTCTAAGTACAGTATCTTAGAGTCATTCAATAAATGTTTTTGTGTTTTTTTCTAAAGTCTCATGCTAAGAAAACACCCTAGTTATATATATAATCTGTATACTTGACTATTATATTCAAGACTATAACTTAGAATGGACAAAATCAGAAAATTTTAGGCTCATGTTTAGTGTTAATTTGTTTTGTTGATCGCTTTCCTGTCATCATGCATATGAACAGATTATGCATTTCCAACCTGCTCAACCTGTTCATAAAGAATTGGCATAAACTGAGTTGTCAATACCCACACTTGAATTAGCCAGATGTGTATTACATTTAGCTGCCCGATAACAGCATAACAACAGGACGATTTTCATCTTGGGTATGCATGCTAGCTTTAATCTGTTTGTGACATTAAAATAGATCCATTTGTCTTGCTACATTTTCTTTTTAATATTCTCATACAGGAATGTAGTGGATGCATATTTTTAGTATGGTTATGTTTAAAATTTGAGAGCCTAAATATAGGCTCTTACTCATTACCAGATGACCCTATCAGTAGGTTATGTATAACTGAAATTGTTTCCTTCAGCATAACCAATAGGATAGAGCCACGGTGCCTAGTATTAAAAATACAAAATTCTAGCCATCCCATCCCTTTTATTGCTAATGGTAATAATTTATTTTATATTTTCTGTTGATGAAGGTCATTAGTAGGCATGAAGTTGGGACCTGCACTTATTTATGTATCTATTTAGTTACTTACCTATTTTAAAAATAGTTTTATTGAGGTATAATTGAGATATGATAAACTACACATATTTGAAGTATGAAATTTTATAAATTTTGATACATGTAAACTCCTGTGAAGCTATTACTGCAATCAGGATAGAAAATATAACCATCACTCCCCCAAATTTTCTGGTTCTTCTTAGTAATCTCTCTCCCTTGCTTTCCCTTGCCTTCTTACCAAACAATGATTAATCTGCTTTATGTTACTATAAATAAGTTTGTATTTTCTAGAGTATTAGATGAATGGAATCATATAGTGTGTACTTCTTACTTGACTTATTTTGCTGAGCATATTTATATTGGTCTCCATCCATGCCATTGCATATCTGAATAGCTCGGTCCTTCTTATTGCTGAGTAGTATATTGTGTGAATATACCATAATATGTTCATCCATTCACCTGTTGATGGACATTTGGGTTGTTTCTATATTGGACTATTATAACTAATTCTGCTGTGAACATTCATGTACAAGCAAGATGAACATTTTAATTTTACATATCTTATATTTCACAGCAAGAATTCAGACTAAATCAGCCCTTTTCTGGCTTCTAAAATGGATATATAAGGTATTCCTAGAATTAATGAAACCCTGTGATAGGTGATAAGTAAGTAAAAAACTGTCTCATTTACTTGCTAACTCTTCCATAATGATTTTTTAAATGAAAAGAAATACACTGCTGTTTAACCAATAAAACTAAACTTACTGGAAGAGCCACCAAATCTAGTCTCTGATTCAATCCTATAACATACAGACTGATACAGCTCAAATAGACTTTTTCAGTAAGTGACCCCACTTCTTCAATTTGGGGATGCATGTTTTTCCATATTTTAGTCTTTTGAAGAAGTGAATGCATCTTTTAGTTGATATATAAATTTAATGTACAGTTTCTTTTTTTCTCTCTTAAATGTCTATCAACTGACGAATGGATAAACAAAAGTGGGATATCCATAAAGTGAAATATTATTCACCAATGAAAAGGATTGATATACTGATACATGCTACAACATGGATGAATCTTGAAAACATTATACCAAGTGAAAGAAATCAGTCAAAAAATTCCATATTTTATATGATTCAACTTCTATAAAATATCCAGAATAGGCAAATTCATTCAAACAGAAAGTAGATTACTGGTTTTCAGAGTCTGAGGAGAGGGAGAAATGGGGAGTGACTGTGTAATGAGTGTGAGATTTCCTTTTGGGGCAATGAAGAAGTTCTGGAACTGGATAGTGGTCATAGTTGCACAATATTGTTAATGTACTTAAAGCCATTAAATTGCACACTTTAAGTGATTAAAATGATAGATTTTATGTTACGTGTATTTTTTCACAATAAAAAAGAGGTAGAAATTATTTTAAAAGATGTATTACATCAGTGTTACGGCATATAAGTGATGTGAACTTAAAAACAAGGGAATTGTGTAACTTAACGTTTAATGAGTTGTTGGCTGATGTCTCTGTATCCCTAAAGCAAGTTAATGTGTTTATGTGCACACACGCATTGTGTAATCTATCTAACTTCTGAGCACATTATGTTAATAGTTAAACTCATGTCTTTCAAAGACTAAGGAAAAGTGGACTCTTTTGCAGTTGTTTCAGGATTTTTACATAAAAAAAAAAACAAAACACACAGGACACAAATCTAAGAGTAACAGAGTTATTTTGGTGCAGTGAAAGAAGAGTTTATTGGAGCCAGTCTAACTAGTTTAAAACTCAGGATAACCATTTTCTTGCTTTGTGTAACATTTAGGCTAATACTCCTTACTTAACAGGATTGAAGGAGTCTACATTTTTAAAGTACCCAGCATAATAACTTGGGCATAGTGGCTGCTTAACAAATATAATATTTTGCCCCCTTGCCAAGCCACCCACCCTTCTGAAATACATAACCTTTAATTACACATGGCAACGTAAAATACAAATATCTCTCTTACATTGAGGAAACCAACACATGACTTACGGTGGTGATGTCCCGCAGGATTCCGGAATGGCTATTTATCAGGAATATTGCATGTTCACCATTTGCTGCCATCTGCAATAATTAAGTCTTGTAGTGAGGAAACTCTGAAGACCTATTACAAATAAATGAAGAAGGAATAGTACTTTGATTAAAATTTCTATGGTAAAATAGAGACTCCTAAGAAATCTAATTAAAATCTAAACCACAATGAAAACTTGGCAAGTGAATAGATCTAGATGTCCCACCTTACCACAAATATTCAATTTCAATGGGGAGTTAACTGCTATGTAACTTAAGTAATAAAGAGTACAAGTGCAGAGTCATTCGGAGACTGTCACTCTCCTCTGTCTTGAGTAGAGTACTCAAACCAATATAATTCCATTTATTAGCTGTGGTTTACAACCCCAGGTAAGTGAGGAACTTTATGTTTTCATTAGAAGATTTGTAACAGAAAATCAATTAGTGCTCAATCTCCCCGTACAGCGAGCACACAGGGCATATGTTTCAGATTTCATATAAGCAAACTTCATTTACTCTGTTTTTTGTCTATAGGTTGCACTTTTTTCAAAGGAAAATTAAGGTCAGTTAGCATAAATTAGTGTAATGGTGGCCATAACAAAACTAGTCTCCCATAGGATGTACTTCTACTTTAAAACAAAGCCGAAACTCAGGAATGCTAATATGTGTGCAAAGGATACTCTAATGCATGGTTTATAAGAAGGGCTCAGCTTTTGGCTTCCTACTCTTTTGAGTTCATGCTGTGAAATGTCAGACTCTTAGGTCTGGGATGATAGTCACAATATGCTCTTTCTGTAGGAGCATTAACCTGGCTTTCAATTCCGATCCTTTGCTGAGAAGTCAAAGATACTTCATTCCTTTTCATTTATGTGTAAAGGAAAGTAATATCCTCATGTACAAGACATTGGGCTTTCAATAATAAGCCCCAGATACTCAAAGAAAACACACCATTCTGAGCATCTTATACAGGGTGATGGCTATCTTAGGTGTGACCAGTTAGAAAGTATTTAATGATCACTGAAAAAAATCACTTTACATAAATTATCTTATTTAATCCTCTTAGCAACTCCACTTTGTAGATGTAATCATATCCCTATAGGAATGAAAGAACTGAAGTTCAAAGACTTGGCCATGGCCTTAGACTAGTAAAGTTCTAAAGCTATAACTCAAGTTCAGGTTTGTTTAATTCCAAACTACTATAACAGGCAGACAGATATCCTTGCTTTATCAAATTTTAGCTAAACTTAATAATTAATTGAGGCATTTATTATTTACTATAAAGAAATTTGAATGAAAAAAGAAGTATAAATGTTTAAAAATGTATCTTGAAGACAGTACATTTTTTTCAGGATTGGTATATACATTCTTTTTTTTCACCCAGCTTTACTGAGGTATAATTGATAAATATTGTATTAACATATGTTCACAATGTACAATGTAGTGATTTGATATAAGTATAAATTGTGAAATGTTTACCACAATCAAGTTAATTAACACATCCATCACCTCACATATTTACTATGGGGTGTGTGTTTGTGTGTGTTTGTGTGCGGTGAGGACACTTAAGATCTACTATCTTAGCAAATTTCAAGTATGCAATACAGTATTGTTAATTATAGCTACCATGTTGTATAGTTACCATGTTGATCTTCAGAACTTATTCATCTTATAACTGAAAATTTATACACTTTGACCAACATCTCCCCATTTCCCTTACCCCCCAACTTCTGGCAACCACCATTCTATTCTCTGCTTCTATTTTGATATATATAGATTCCACAAATATGTGAGATCATGTAATATTTGTCTATGTCTGGCTTATTTCACTTAGCATACTATCCTCCAATTTCATCCATATTGTCACAAATTACAGGATTCCCTCCTTTTTATGGCTGTATAAATATTATATAGTATATATATATGGATGTCACATTTTCTTTATTGATTCATCCATTGATAGACATTTAGGTTGTTTCCATGTCTTGCCTTTTATGAATAATGCTGCAATGAACATGGGAAAGCAGTTACCTCTTTGAGATACTGATTTAGTTTCCTTTGGATATAGACTCAAAAGTGGGATTGCCCAATTGTGTGGTATTTCTATTATATTTTTAATCTTTGATGGAACCTTCACACTATTTTCCATAATGGCTGTACAAATTTACATTCCCACCGATAAGATGCAAGTGTTTCCTTTTCTTCATACCCTCACCAACACTTGTTATCTCTTGTGTTTTTGATCAGAGCCATTCTAATAGGTATAAGGTTATATTACACAGTGGTTTTGATCTGCATTTCCCTGATGATTAGTGATGTTGATCACCTTTTTTTTTTTTCAAGGTATTATGAGGGTACAAACATTATAGTTACACTTTATGTCTTTGCCTCACCCAAGCGTGGGTTAAAGGCACGCCCTTCCCCCCTAGAATGCTCACCATGTCCTTTAGTTGTGAGTTTACCCTCCCCCCAAATCTCCCTAATCCCTGGAGAGTATTACTGCCATGTGATAACCCTAGTGTTGATCAGTTAGTACCAATCTGATGGCGAATACAAGTGGAGCCCATTCTTCTGCTCTTGTGGTGCCTCACTTTGGATAATGGGCTTAAGTTTAATCCAGGAAAGTATAAGAGATTCTAGATCACTGTCGTTTCTTATGATTGAGTAATATTCCATTGTATACATATACCAAATTTAATAATCCACTCTTGGATTGACAGGGCACTTGGGTTGTTTCCACATCCTTGCAATAGTGAATTGTGCTGCCATAAACATTCGGGTGCAGATGTCTTTATCGTAGAATGTTTTGAGTAGATGCTTAATAGTGCTATTGCTGGATCGAATGGTATTTCTATTTTTAGTTCTCTGCGGTATCTCCAAATTCTTTTCCACAGAGGTTGCACTAATTTGCAGTCCCACCAGCAGTGTAAGAGTGTTCCTGTCTCTCCACATCCTCACCAGCAT